>JAODIE010019792.1:70934-93587 GCA_027575565.1 Diploeciton nevermanni
ATGTCGTCGGCCGCCTCCGATTTATTTCACTCTTCCCAAGAAAATACCACACACAATAGTAGATGATATTTATAGCTGATTTGTAATTTATTGCTATATGAACTTGCAGTTATTTGTAATTTATATGTAATATATCAATTGTGAGAGAATTTTATTGGGTATTAAATAGAGTAATTGTTAATAAAAACGCGTAACTTGTTATAAAGTTATGAGGTAATTGGTTACAAGTTTAAAAACTTGAAGATCATAGAAGTTATATTGAGTTTCAAAAGTTTTTAATAGGTATTAGAAAAATTGTTTAAATATTAATAAATAAGTGATTTAATTAACTTTGTACCAAATGTTTAATTTTAAGATTTGAGTAATTATTGTAAAATTTATGACCATATTAGTTCTTCTACAATCTTCAACAAGAAACCTCCATCAACAGTTGCTGACTTTAATTCAGTGATAATTGATTGAGCTTGCCGTTACTTATAATTTATATGCAATATATCAATTTAAAGAGAATTTTATTGGTAATATACCTACATAATTGCCACTAAAAGAAAATAATTTGTTATTACGTTATTAGAGAATTAGTTGAGAAAAAGTTGCGGGCTAAAGTTATGTTTCCAAGGTGCTTAGTAGAGGTTAGCGATATGGCAAAGAATTTGTTTAAATATTAGTGCATGGATAATTGGCTCTTTATTACTATTCCTAAATATGTTCTTACATAAATTATCCTAGAAGTAATGAGTAATTACATGTGACGTTGTTGGAATTTGTTAACGTCGACTTGAACCATAAATATAGTCACTTTAAATAAATAATAGCAAATTCGTATAAAACGCATTTAAATTATAATTTAATCGTCTTAATATATCCGTTCAGTGAAATCAGCTAAAATTATTCGTTGTTGATTTCTCACCAAAAACAGTAAACAAGTGCGACCAAATTCGACGTCGCCTTTCAAAAACGAGATTAAAAAATTAAGAAGCAATCAAAAGCTAATTTATTTCTCCACCAACATTGTTCTACCGATTATGGCCAGCTCTTTTCATCGTGGCTTTGTTTAAATTTTCAGACGCAGTTCTCCATGTCACACCGCCGAGTCTCCTTAGCTTGGGCAGCTACCTTGGCCAGCACGTCACTGGAAGCATTGCCAAGCCAGTTGCAAGCCGCCCCCCGCATTTCAATCCGCATCTCCTCCTAGCACACTGCCGCCCGCAACCGTATCTAACAGGTATTTATTGTAAATACACTTCCATCGGCTGCTTTCGGGAGTTGTGCTAATTTTGCAATTCGATGTGGTTTAGTCTCAACGCCAGTTTCCGGAACACAATCAACCGTATTTCCGCTTCCGGGCACTTTTCCATGGGCCCATTCGGGACGCGGTAAACCACGTCGAGGGATGATGCGAAGGGCGGTATTCTCTGATTTGCAACGGAAAGGATTGGAGCGAAGATTTCAGATTCAGAAATATATTAGCAAGCCGGATCGCAAGAAATTGGCGGAAAAGTTGGGATTGAAGGATAGTCAAGTAAGTATTAATCATTTATTTAACAAAGAATACATTAGGAAGTAACGTAATGTAAACCAAATTAAACGTGGATCATTACTTTAAGAAATATTTGCAACAATGTGTAGAGAAAAATGGGTCATCACAATTTCTACTCATTGATTCGTGGAGTTTAAGGGTTGTTAACTAAGGATTAGAGATCTTCTAATGTAGAGTGTAATGAATCAATCTTGAGATAATTTATTAAAATATTACTTAATTCAGATCAATATTCTTTAAAGATTTCAGGTGAGTAGTAAGTAATTAATAGAAAAAATTATGAAGAAATATTTGGAAACGACTTAGTTAGATGTTTATTGTTTAAACGATCAGAAAATAAACAATTTTACATACTATTCAACTATTCAAGTAATACATTATTTTTAAAAATCTTTCTATCTATCTTTCTTTTAATGCAATGCACGTTAAGAAATTAAAATAATATTATTAGTTTATACATTATTACAAAAACGTAAACATTGATTTCCTTTCAATTCTCTCAAATTTAAGAATTGATTTAATAAATTAGGAAATGTTTAATAGAATTTAATAGAATTTATTAGAATATCTTGTCAATAATAATAGAGTTAGGAACTAAAAACTGAACAAAACCAGATTTTCCAGGTTCCTGAAAAAGTATTTCTTCCATTTCACACTAAATAAACAATATAATAGAAATATTAAAACAGTATTATTATATATCATTTTAAAGACAATCTAATAGGACATTTTACAATACTTGTTCATCTTAATTGGCTTGCAATTAATGAGTAAAAATCTTTGAAAAATCAAGATTCTCTCCTGGCTTTCTAATTTCACATATATTTATCTCATTGCCCAATTAAAGGGCAATTAAATTATCCACCCTTCTCAGCCACCTCTCGCCGAGACACTCGCATATAAATTGCAAATGTAGAGCGTCTCTAATCCGCGCGTCGCCACCGTCGACTCCTGAGCCTGCCACCCTCGCTGGCATCGTTTATATTAAGCTGCACGTGTGGCGAGGGGTTGCGCGCCGCCCCAGCTGCTGCAACATATGTTTTTGATGGATCTCCTAACGAGTAGCCTCTTAATAATAGCGTATCGTTTTTGTGCACCGCACGCGCGCACCACTCCATTCCACCGCGCTCGTCGTCGCCGCCCCCGCCTTGCACGCCTGTAGCCGACACTCCAATCGACTCGCCACACAAATCGCATGCGAATTGTGTGCTCGGGGAAAAATTGATAGATGCGAGATTAATGGGGGCGGTGGAAAAAATCGCTTCCAATGCAAAAATATTAGTTAACACATTTGTATTTAAACAATCCAGTATATCATGGCTTCTTCACGTTGTATTAAAATTAGTTTGTTTTTTTTTTCATTTTTTCCCGATTGTAGCGCGAATTGTAGAGGCGGGAGTGATGGAGGCGGTCCACAAGACGGCGGTAGTAAGGCCAGTGGAGGTTGGCTAACGCATGCGCCCTGTGTAAGGCAATCGTGGGCTTTTTATTGCAGCTTTTGTGCTTTTTTACGATGATGGACAACAAAGTCGTAAAATGCAGCAAATGGCGGACGATAGTTTTTATTACGCACAATTTAACCCCATCAAACATCAATTTAAATATTAATTACGGGATTAAGTTAGACGTTGAATTGAAGATGGTTTAACTGGCTATATCATGCTTTAAAACTAATATATTAGTTCATTTATAATCTTGGCATAATTAGATTGTTAGAGAAATTGATGAGAATTTGCTCATTTCAGAATTGAGTGGATATTAAACAATAATAAGAATGGATAATATTATTGCAATTTATGCCAAAAGAAAGCTAATTTAAGTGACTGACTTATTGCGTTTAGATAATTAATGTACTTTTATTAGTTCAAGAGTAAATCGTTAATATTCAAACAGATGAAAAACAGCAATTTTAAGGTTAGGTTGTTCTTAATTAGTAAATAACTCAGTAAGTATCATTGCCAATTAAAAAATCTCTACGAATGATAATTTTCAATTAAATTATCTATAATTCAATAATTTGCATATTATGCTAGTAATTTTCTAACTACCCTTAATTCACTCCCAAACTCACTTCACTTCTTCACTTCTCCCCGCATTACAAGCAAATCAAAATAACAATAATCCTCAACTAATCCTTGATGCACGTAAATAAATTAAATGCAACATGTTCGTGACGGTTTAATAGTCCTGCCAGACATGGTCGCGCCACGTGCCACCAATTTTTTCACCCCAGGCTAATCCGCGCGATCCAGCAGCTTTGTCTCGCTCGATCTTCGCATCCTTATCGCTGATAAATTAAACATGCTGAAGCACTACTCTCCGGCGGCGGCGGCAGCAGCAAAGACACAGTCGTCGTGACGCCCTCGCTGCCGGTACGTCAGGCGCAAGCATCGCCCTGTCGATGGCAGGACCTTCAAACCGCACACGCGCCACGTGTCCTCCGCCCTGCGAGGAATGTTTGTGTCGTTGGCGGCGGCGGCGCTTTTTATGAAGCGTGCTATTAAATTATAGGGATTAGCATAATTGTTGGTGGCGTTCTTTTCGGATCTGATGAGAGGATAGAGGCGAATTAGGCTAGATGGATTGTTGTTTACATTTTGCTTTGTAATTGGGATCTTAGAAAGATTCAAGATTAGGGTGCCTGTAGCTGGTAGAAGAGTAAATAGTCTTTGATGTGATATCTGAGATAATTATTTATGTATTGTTAAAATGGAGATATTTGAGGTCAAAGTTTGAAGAATAAACTTTGAGGTTATTCATGCTTTCTATCTTTTCATTCTAAGTTTAAACACAATTTTTTTTGTATAATCACGGTAAATATCAGTTAATGGAGGACTTAATTTGTTATTGTGTGCTTATAACTTTATTTTTCAAATTTTTTTGTTGTAGAAAATATTAGAAAAGAACTAAACAATTCCATAAATAGAAAATTTTTCACATCAAATTGTGTACTTTAAGGCAAATTTAATGACACCTACTAAATTTTAAGTAATTTTCTTTATATCAACATGAAGACAATTTCACTATTTTGTAATTACTGTCTGCTACATCCTTCACCCTCTAGCCTTATAATTAGTTTAAAAGAAAATAAACATTTTTGCATATTCTAACTATCACTTTTGTCTCCAGGTAAAAATCTGGTTCCAGAACCGCCGCATGAAATGGCGCAACTCCAAAGAACGTGAACTCCTTGCTGCGGGCGGTTCTAGGGAGCAAACCCTCCCCAACAAAAACAACCCCCATCCTGATCTCAGCGACGCCGACGGTGATAAATCCAAGCTAGACCTCACCGACGTCAATGACATCTCGCCGGCAGGTTCGCCAAACTCAATCGGTGCTCCCCGTTTGCAGAGCGATAGCAGCGCTCCTGGAGTTGCTGGAGGCGGCGGAGGAGGCGCTCCCTACGCAGGTGACTACCCGCCTGGAATTAACAATTACCACATGTACGAAGCGATGGATTATGAGAGCTCAAATGATAGCGAAGAAGAAATTAATGTCACGTGATCGAGATGTCAACAAGGATAAAGAAGAAAATTTTATTTGAATTCAAAGCAAAAATGTCAACAATTACAGGTATCTTCTTCTTATTGAAAAGAAGATGGGCTATTGGAAAAAGTTTAAGTGTTGAGCTTGGATTTTGTACATAAATTATGTAATTAACATGTACTTAATAAGATGATAATTGATAAGGCGTTGAAGGGATAGAAAAACGAGTGAGTTATGGTGAAAAGATTAATTGTTGCAATTTGTGAGTAAAAGAGGGGTGTAAAAGGAATTTATGTGTATTATAAAGTATCCAACTTATTGTATACCAAAAGAGAATTTGAAGCCAAAAACATATTTATCTGTTTTTCTTCAAAGCGATTGAATTTAAATTGTTTCCATCTCGTCTATCTTCGTTACTCTCCGTATCAATTGAAAATGACGCCACGTCGAAGGCAAATGAATACAAAGTAAGTTAAAATAACAATAAAAAGAATTCGTGATTAACACATCGCAAGACCTTGAAACATGCGATAAGAAACAATCCCCGAACCAATTTTATTGTCAACATAATTATCCGAAACGACTTCAGCTATAAATGCTGTTTGTTTAAGATCATTTCGCCGGTTATAACTTTGAGGTTATGCAGATGATCCCTGAACAATAAAGTCACAAAACAACTCCCATCAACAACAGTTATAAATGTTAATGATAGCCATTGGGTACAATAACCGCAGTCTGAACAGCGCAAACAACATTCGCCGTGCTCACGCATCGATAGACACAAGTTCAAGGTTTGAAAGAATTCCAAATATATTATCAAAATTTTTGTGTTGAAATGCTGTTATTTACTTGTACACGTTTCATTCGCGGAATATTTTGTCAGCTTTGTGGACGCGGCAGTCTACATCGCTTCGTGTACAATTTGCACAGTTGGTGCGCATCTGTGTTCAGGATATTGTGTGATAACTGCTCCCACGCCTTGTAAGAGTTAGGGTTATTGATTTTCCGGGCAACTTGTTGCTCATGAGCATAGAGTTCGGCGGCAGGCAGAGCAACAGTTCGTCGAGGTCGGCTGCTGCAGCTGTCGACGTTGGTCAGGTCTTACAGACGCAGATTTCTCGCAAAGAACATATTTGTCACTCGGACTGCTCAGAGTATTCAGACGAGGAAGCGACAAGTGCATTAATTAGGTAATTATAGTGGGATTATTATTTTGTATGTGGTGATTTGCATTTGTATAATATTCAAGCTGAAATGTGATCTAATATCGTTTAATCTATTCAATGAGTTAAGAAGTTGGTTCCTTAAAGACGTCAAATTTACTTTGTTCCATTGTACAACATATAAATACGTCTCTTTTATCTATTTTTAGGAAAAGCAACACCAAAATGGAAGCCAGAAATGAATACCAACACTATAGACAATTCAACTCTCTAAGTCGCTTCAATACTTTGCTTGGGCTCTTCCTCTTTGCTTTGGTTTTGATCTGGTGTACACACTACAGAGGTGGTTTTGCCTGGCACAGTGATTACAACTTACAATTCAACTGGCATCCACTTATGATGACTTTAGGGTTGCTTTATATTTTCTCACAATGTAAGTACTTCAATTGATCCTGTCTATTTCATAGAAAAAATCAAATTACTTACTATTGTGTGGGTGTGTGTGTTGCAGCTATGTTGATCTACAGATCTTCTCGTAACTGGAGCAAACTATCTTTGAAGCTGACCCATACTGGAATGCATCTGACTGCATTTATTTGTGCCGTAATCGGTCTTAAGGCAGTGTTTGACTTCCATAATTATTCTTCTCCGCCCAAACCAAACTTGTACTCAATGCATTCCTGGATTGGATTGACTGCTGTCATTATATTTTCATTTCAGGTAACTAACTTTAAATGTTTAAAGACGTTGAAATTCCACTAATTTGGAAAGTACGCGTAAAATTTAAATTAACGCATGTGTAGCTTTAATTCCAAAAATCGTTTAGTCCAAGTGGATCACATGTGACTTATTATTTCTTCATTTTATTGTTCATTTCAGTATGTATTGGGATTTATTACCTTTTTATGGCCTGGCCTCGCGCAAGAAATCCGCAAATTCACTCTCCCCATTCACGTCGCAACTGGAACCACCTGTTTCCTCTTCTGTGTGATTGCTGCCTTTACTGGGCTGACTGAAAAAGCTCTGTGGACATTGTAAGAACCCCTCAACACCCACAAATTACAAACTACTACTCTTGAATTTCTCTTTCAAGGGATAAAACATACCCACTCTTGCCAGGCGAAGCCATCCTAATCAATTTAATCGGTGTTGTCCTTGCTATCTTTGCGGCTCTATCACTTTACTTGGTAAATAATCCAATTTACAAGCGTGAGGCTGAAGGAGAAGAGCAAATTGCTATCACTGACCACACAGAGTAAGGCCAAACACAAAAAGTTCAGATAATATTGATAAAGGAAGGTGCTGTACTATTAAATGGGAGACTAGGCTTTTTAAAGATGGTAAGAAAATGACTATTTCTGAGATTACTTTTTTTTTATTATGTTTAAACTGTGTGAAGGTTTAACAATCCCAAGTATTTATCACACTTGTCAGGTGTGTGTATAAATAATTTTTTTTTTAAATATTTAATGCTAATTTATGCGGTTTTGTCAAAAAGACAAAATTATCTGTGCGCATATCAATGGTGCTTTTGGATGTTTTATGTAATTAAATATATTTATGTGATATATTGTTTATTGGAATGACTTAAAAACGATCGGAACATGTGTCGTAAGATAGGTTTCTGTAAGTTTCCTTCGCATATACTCAATTGTAGATGGCGGTAATCTCGCCGTAATATTTTTTAGAAAATACCTGTTTATTACTGAATTCTTCATGCGATTATGATGCTTAATATCATTTATTAATGTAATTTTGATTCATTCTTGTTAATTCATACCCTTATTCCTGTTTTATTTGTAAATTTGAACTTTATTTTATCTGTTAGTTGTGTATGTCACCAATTGATGTCTCTACTCACCACAAGTGCCCTATCCGTCGGCCAGTCTCGGTCGTGTCCTCGTCGGACGGGCATCTCCTAGGTTTGTGAGTCATAACCAACAAAGTGCAAATTGCTGCCCGCGAGTGAGGAAGAAATCGCCTCAAAACACTGTTGTCCGCGTCCTTTATGCAGCGGGAACATCACCACACCACAGTGCATCGCCCCTCTCCTCCAAGTGAATTCAAAAACAAATGCTGAAGGTAAGCATTTGTTTCCTTATTTCGAATCCTCCCTCGGGATTTCCTACCGCCGCAATCACAGGCATCGTCAATGTATTGAAAGGAATCACCAGGCGCGTCGTGCCACAGGAGGATGTCAAAACAACTATAAATAGTCAGCGGCCCTCGCGGCCACCAACGCAATTGAATTTCATGCGAATAACACGAATAACAGTGTGGATTTTAATGATACAACGCGCACGCAAACGATGCTAAGATGTGTTACAACTTACGACTGTAGTGAGTGACAATCGACGATCGCGCTGAATTCATAGTTGGTTGTCATGTATATGTTAAAACTATTTGTGTTCGGGGAAAATAGGCCATGTTTAGATTGTTCTAACTAGAGTATTTGTTGCTTGCGTTTGTTTCTGGTGAAAAACTTGGTGGTTTGCAGCAGAAATAAATGCCACTCTTGGGCTGCTTGGTGACTTTGATGAACATTTGGGTCATTAGAGTCGTTTAATTAGATTTTATGGGCGTTGAGTGAGGTAGAGAACGCCAACGAGGTTTATTAGCATTTATTTCAATTCATTGTCTTGTGCGCGGAGTTCGCCGGGTGCCCGAAGAGTGATTTGTTTCGTATTGTTTACGATGAATTTTAACTCGTTTTATGGCCAACGTGGGTTATCGCGGAAATTGTGGGAAATTTTCACTTAGCATTACGTTAATTGAATAAAACCGCTGTGAAAATGTTGTGCTAGTTCTTACAACTATCACATAATTGTGCGCTAACATAGCTGAGATCATAATTATGAGTCATTCATTTGAATTTGCGTTGTGCCACCTTCATCCTCTTCGTTTTCATTTGTTTCATTATTCATACCTGCATTCAATAACATTCGACATTATTTGCTCCGTTCAACACTTACCTATGGTAGTTGAATGCACTGAAATTATCGACTTTATTAACTTATTCATCCACTCATGATCAATTAATTGAATTGTCACCATTGTCATCGTTGTAACTTGTTACTCTTGTTGCAGTACACCAGCCATGAAGATCCTCTATTCATTCAGCAATTGCAGCAATGATTTGAAGCATAGATGCTGACTCGTCTTATTGAGTGTCGGGATTCGGAATCAAGTGTGGAGGCAAAGGGTTTTAGATCCTTTCAGGGGCGTGTGATTTTTGTTTGAAAGGTGAGTGTACAGAGGACGAATGAAAATGCAGCAGCATCAGCCGCACGACGACAGGAAGAAGTTTTACTGCCGTGAGTGGGCCTTCCAGAAGTTGTTACATTGTTTGGATCAGAGGCCTGTGTCAAAGACTTGTGGGGCTTTATTACTAGGTGAGCAATTAATATATAATTAATAGATTGATTATTAACGGTCTAACATGACATAGTTTTTGTTTTGCCTGAATAGGTCATTTCATCTTTGCTTTCTTTCAAATTTCAATTGCATCGATTTACTACTTTGACAAATCGATGGTCTATATTGTTTAGATTGTTAGTTGTTTGTGGGAGTAAATGATTGAGTGTGTTCTTCTTTTGTTTCTGTAATTTTTTCTTCTTTTCCTCTTTTATTATTGTTGCTTTGGATGACCACGCCACTTAATCTCCCAAGAACATCTACTATCATTACTAATTTCAAGCTCTAAAAATAAAGAAAATATAAAATTATTCTATTAGCATCATATGATAATAAATAACAGAACATAAGTGTTTATTCAAATAACAATACAGAAACAAAAGAAACCTAACACAATTCAAATTAGAAACACTTCTAAATCATAAAATTGAGATAATTTTCATTAAAAAGTATTTCGTCGTTAAACTAGTGGTAAGAGCATTAAATATCATTATCAACACTGTTTTGTTGCTTTTTAAATATTTTCTTATATCATTCTCCTAATTTCAGGTGGTCCCGGTTGTGGTAAAACAACCTTCTGTTCCGAACTAAGCTGGCCTTCTCAGGGTCCTTCTGGTCGCCAGCAACGCGCCCTAAATCGTCGTCTACTAGCCCATCACTTCCTCCAAGGCCATAATGAAAAATCTTTATCGCTCAGCGAATTCGTCCGCTCCCTCGTAACACAGATTCTCAACCACTCCACTGAAAGCCACAAGGAAAGATCTATCCGCCGCAAACAACAACACACCAATGCAGAGACTTCAAACGGCGATTTTCGTGACAACACCTTCGACTCTTGTGATGAAAATTACGGCAATGGCAGTTTAAACCATAAGGAATCAGACCGCCGACGGACATTATCATCACCCTCTAGTAACCTGCCATCAAGTACAAGTGCACATGGTGCGACTTCGACTGGAAACTTAGGAATTGACAGTCAAGCACCACCGATTCCGAATCTCCCTGTTAATCCACGCACGTTGATCGCTGATGCGTATCTGGAGAAGCTAAAGAATGACACGGAGATACAAGTAGCTCTCAGGGCAAAGAATATTGAAAGTAACCCTGATGATTGTCTAAAAAGGGCTTTGTTATTTCCGCTACTTGAGATAGACCCACCTAAAACAAGCCTCTTCATTTTGATTGACTCCATTGATGAACATTCGTTTGTTTATCTCAATTCAACGCTGACCAGGTCTAAACCAAGAGATAGATCATCACAGAGTAAGACAATTGCGGAGTTGCTAGCAAATCATCACCACCTCTTTCCACAATGGCTACTGCTGGTCTGTACTGCAAGAAAACAATCGAAAAGCATTGCCAAGATGTTCACTGGTTTCAGAAAGTTGTCATTAGATGACTTGAGAAAATCGCAGGTTGTTCGCGATGTCCAGCAGTACATCCTTGCAAGACTTGATCAAGAAAACAGTTTGAGACAGCACATAAGTCGAGATACAGCTGAGATGTTAAATCAGCTGCATATCAAGTCAAATGGGTGTTTTCTCTACTTGGAGAAGGTCTTGGATGGTGTATCAGACAACTTTATAGTCTTAAGGGAAGTGAGAGAGATACCAGGTACTTTAAATGGATTATATTTATGGCTTTGCCAACGGTTATTCAATCGCAGACAATTCGCCAAAGTCCAACCACTGTTGAACATCATTCTCGCAGCTAAATGCTCTCTCAACGAACAACTTTTGTTTGATATAATGCGGATTAACAGTGTAAGCGCGGAGGACTTTAGGAAAAGGTTTCAATTGTTGAAGAGAGTGATTGTTGTCTCGCGATCAGGAAACATCCGACTGTTTCATCATTCATTTGCTGAGTGGTTATTGGACATTAAACACTGCACGCAGAAATATTTGTGTAATATTTATGAAGGGCATATTGTACTGGCGATGTATTATACGTTACATGCGAAATTCTTGAGCAATCAGGAGATTTACGACTATGCTTTCCATTTGACTCGAATGGAGCAGTATATGACTGAGAAGGAACAGAAGTCAAAGCATCGAGACAAAAACAGTCTCAATCAGATACAAAGTTTACCTAAAACCAATAAAGTAAATGCACATCTTGGAGATAATACGCTGGAGAAAAGTAGTACAGAAATATATTGTGATCTTAAAGCTTTAGAAGAAGTGAAGAAGCTTGATGTTGGCCACCTCAATGATGAATTGCAGAATGAAAATGAAATTGATATTACGGATATTGTCGATGAGAATGTTGAAAAGGAAAGTTTTCCGATCTATGCACAAGTTATCAAGAAAGAGAAGCGAGAGGACTTTAAACTAGATGAGACTGAAATCAACAATGATAAGACGCTTGATGTGCATACATTGACGGTACTTTGGTTGATCCTAAGTGGGTGTAATGTGGAGGATTGTCTCTTGGAAGGTAATGAAGTGACTGGAGTCAATTTTGGAGCATTCCTTCCAACAGATCCAAAAGTACTCAAGTTGTTGTTGGAAGCAGGAGCTGTTGAGCAAAGCTACAATGACATTGATGACCAAGTTGACTATGAATCACAAGCTTCAATTGCTTCAATCATCTCTACATCATCTGAACAAAGTCCTGAACCGCTGTTTGACTTGCAAGATGCACATGGACAAGCTGCTCTGCATATAGCAGCTCGCTTGGGACAAGCTGGAGTTGTCAAGGTGCTGTTGGAGGCTGGGGCTAGTCCAGATCAAGTTGATACTGATGGTTGGACTCCACTCAAAGCAGCTGCTTGGGGTGGATATACAGAAGTCGTGGATTTACTTGTGACGCGTGGTTGTGATTTGGATGCGATGGATGGAGAACATAGAACTGCACTAAGAGCAGCTGCATGGTCTGGGCATGAAGAAATAGTGAAGACCTTGATTGCCCACGGAGCTGATGTGAATCTAAGTGATCATGAAGGCAGGACAGCGTTAATTGCAGCTGCCTACATGGGCCACGCTGAAATTGTAGATCATTTACTGGAGAACCACGCCGAAGTTGATCATGCAGATGCGGATGGACGTACTGCACTATCAGTAGCTGCTTTATGCGCACCTAGGACACCTGGAGTGGGGGTTGTGCAAACTCTCCTTGAAAGAGGTGCCACTGTGGATCATAAAGATAAAGAAGGTATGACACCACTTCTTGTTGCTTCTTTTGAGGGGCACAAAGATGTCTGTGAGTTACTCCTAGAGAATGAAGCTGATGTTGATCATTGTGACAGTGGAGGTAGGTCTCCTCTTTGGGCCGCTGCAAGTATGGGTCATGCACCAGTGGTAGCCCTGTTGTTATTTTGGGGGTGTTGTATTGATTCCATGGACAGCGAAGGTAGAACTGTCTTGTCGGTAGCTGCAGCGCAAGGTTGTGTCGATGTGGTCCGACAACTCTTAGACAGGGGCCTTGATGAACAACATAGGGATAACAGCGGATGGACACCATTACACTATGCTGCGTTTGAAGGACACCAGGATGTCTGTGAGGCTTTATTGGAAGCTGGCGCCAGGGTGGATGAGACTGACAACGAAGGGAAAGCACCGCTGGCGTTGGCATGTCAGGGAGGTCACACGGCGTTGGTGAATCTCTTTATTGATAAGTACTCGGCTCCGTATGATCAGAAGCCACACGACGGGAAGACTGCGTTGAGATTAGCTGCACTTGAAGGACATTATGACATTGTTCAGCTGTTGCTCTCGCAAGGGGCTGATATTGATATGAAGGATTCGGATGGAAGGAGTACATTGTATGTTCTTGCGTTGGATAACAGATTGCCTATGACGAAGTATTTCATCCAGCAAGGGGCGGATGTTGAGACGAGGGATCTTGAGGGAAGGACTCCATTACATGTTAGTGCTTGGCAAGGGCATACTGAGATGGTACAGATGTTGTTGACGGCTGGAAGAGTGAGGGTGGATGCTGTGGATTTAGAGAATAGGACAGCCTTGCATTCGGCAAGTTGGCAAGGTCATAGTGATATTGTTAAGTTGCTCTTGGAGCTTGGAGCGATGCCGGATCATACTTGTAATCAAGGAGCGACTGCTCTCGGGATTGCAGCGCAGGAGGGGCATGAGTTGTGTGTGGTTGCTTTGTTGGAACATGGGGCTGATCCGAATCATTCCGATGCTTGTGGAAGGAACGCTCTCCGGGTTGCGGCGAAAAGTGGACATCGTGGGGTTGTGAGGCTCTTGGAAGAGTATAACGCAAGGAGTCATAAAACGGCACATACTAGTAGTAGTGCTAATTCAATTACATCAGGTAATTATTATCATAAAATATAATATTTACTTCAATACATAAGTGTGGTTGTATAGGAACTAACTGTATTTTGTTTTCAGGTTCAACGACAGAGACGAAACCATCCTGTGCCATTTTCTTCCCAGGAGCCTCAGAATGGTATGACCAACAAAGACGTTCCATGGTCTCGTTGGGAAATCACAGTTCCAATTCAAAGTCCAGTTCCAATCTGACTGGGTCGAGTCATTCGAGTCGACATGGCGATAGACCAAGGGATAATAATCCCGTCCCCATGTCCTTCACTCAACAGCTACAACAGTGTAGCAGAGGAGGGAAGACAAGACCGTTGAGTAAGTTGTTGTCACCCTTGCAGAGCGAACCACAGAGTCCGATTTATGCGTCGCCACCATTAAGTCCTGTACATGATGCTCTTGCGCCTAATATTTTTGGTGAGTTTTACAATCTAATTGAGCTTATTAAGCTCTGGTTGATTAAAAACATCTTATTTTTTAGGTGCAATGAATATTTATCAACCAGTACTGAGGCAAAACAACTTTGCGAAAGCTCCAGACACTCATTTTGCAAGGGATACGCATATGCGGATCATCTTAGGGAATAACAGCACAACATCTAATGGAGCAGCTTCTAAACCAGAGAAGAATAAAAACGATAGTAATTCCAGGTAAACAATACTGCCGCTCCATTCAACTGCAGATGGAGTTTCTTATATTTTTATTCTGTTGCGAATCTTATTCGAATCACTTGATTCTAGTTCTAAACCAAAACGTAATGGAATCGTGACTAATCCAGCACTACGCCTCGTTGCAAACGTGAAAAACGGCCTTGATTCGGCTGCTGCCAATCTTCGGAAATCCGCCAGCGGGGCCAATCCTAGCACTAAGACAAACTCTTTCCATTGGCGAAAGGAAACGCCGCTATAACAGCAGCGGACAACTGGACATCGCCGCACGCGTAGCAACGTCGACACCACGACGGGCTTCAGCTATCTTTCGATGTCATAAGTTACCGCAGTCTTCATCTTCGACCGCCCTTTTTTCTTCGCGTCTTAACGTTTAAGCCATTCAAGAGTTTAAGAAGTAGTTTGTACCATGCGACGCACTCAGAGTAACCAAAGCGTAATGATTCTATTCTAAGTTCATAAATTCAACGTCGGGTGGGAAAAACTAGCTACTTGAAATACTCTTTGTTATTTCATTGAAGAGTATTGCATTGCAAGGATGAACATGTGTATGCTGATTGTACATTTTTAGTATTTAGGCGCACATGCATTGCATGCAAATTTGCACTGAAGATAAATATTTTTGTGCCTAGTTTATGAGCATCGGAAAAACGCGGACTTTTAAACGACATAGGATGCTGACAGAATAAGAATGAAATCCGCACTAGTCAATAGTATTAATTATAAACATAAAATTGAAGTACCGCGAAAAACAATTGAAATGGTATATTACAGTAAAAAAGCAAAGTATAAACAAATGATTTCATATTTTAACAAAGTGCATGTAATTATTACGGTTTTAACAAATGATAATCGCGATTAATTGTAATTAAGCTTGCCTAGAAAGCGTAAAACAATATCTAGACATTAATTTAATGTGTAATAAGTAATATGATAATGCAATAAGTTTATTTTCCAAAAGTAGTCTAGGGTAGAACACTCAGAGTAACAGACAATGCATGTTTCTATTTTCTTTCAAAGAAGTGGAATAAGAATGCACCTAGTCGAAGAGCATTGTATTTAATTGAATATCATTTTAAAGGTTGATTGAATTATATTATTTATACAATCTGAAAACAAATGTCACCAGGCCTAGAAAGATCACAGAATCTATTTAAAGAAAATGTATTTAATTTCTGGTTGTAAATTAGTCTTATGTAGTCCTTTGAAGATCTAGGAATGTGTATTTTGTGATAATTGCTAATTTATGATAATATTCCGCGTTTATTTTTGCTCTCGGTTGTAACGGCAGTACAACATATTTAACAAAATATGAGACGATCTAGTAGGTCTAACAATATTTGGTGATTTACAGCGTTCGATTTAACAGACAAAGAAGTAATATTGTAGTGTGATAGTATTGTACACTATAACTTTAATAGCGACATAATTAGGTAATCAGTAATAATTATGTGGATGTTTTAATCGATCTAGAATCATGGGTATGAATCATGTTTATTGCAAGTTTAAAACTCGTGAAAAGTGAGACTTGGTGAATACAATTTGAAAACAAACAAAAAAATGGAGGAAGGTGAAAAGAGATGAGAAAGATATTTAATTTTTATACTGCTGCTGTATTTAAATAATCGACGATAACGTGAAAAGTTAAACTAACGGTAAATGGAGATCTGAATGTAACTATTTTACACATTTAAGTTATTGTTGATCATCACCAATTTATTTACATTACACAGTCGGAACCTTAGTAAACAAAAGAGTTCAAAGTAGAACAGCGTAAACAGAATCACTAATAGCAATATCTAAAAGGTAGAAATGAGTATTGAGCTTCATGTAATAACATTTTATGACTTTGAATTTGTTCAAAAGTTATCAATATTTGTCAGCATTATTTAAAGTGACTATAATTGATCATTCTGAGAATGCATACACAAGTAATATTGGATTATGTGCAGTATTAAATTAAAACACGTGTAAAAACATTAAGAATACATTGAGATAAGGAAAGTTGTGCAGTAATTCATACCTCCAGTAACTAAATATTAACATGGGGTAGCATATAAGTAATTCTTATATTTTCTTGTTTATTTTATAGTTTTATTAGCTACTATCTCAAATGATTGTATAGTATTGCATGTTTTTTTGTCATCTTTGTATTATTCAACTTTATTGTCTTTCGTTGTGCTTTAGAGATGATGTGTAGTGATAAAATCCACCACTTTAGCCACATTTGTATATACTCCTGGTGATGACCCATCCGCACATGCAATGCCCCAGGAGATGATGCCGATCAGTTGTCCACGTGCAATCATTGGACCTCCAGAATCTCCCTAAAACAAAGTTAAGTTCATCAACTTAAAGGTCAGTTATTCCTTGAATGAATTAATTGTATATGTTTTTAGTTACCGTACAAGTATCTTGCCCATCATAAAAGTTCTGCCCACAAAGCATTGTCTCAGTGATAGCGCCAGGTGGAAACAATGCTTTGCACTTCTCCATAGTAATTACTCTCTGAGAAGCACTTTGAAGTCGTAGCGATGTTCCAGTATCATCATTCCGTTCTGTGGTTCCCCAGCCCAAGACAATGGTACCTAAGTTCATCAGTGGTGAGTAATCTTTATCCGGGAGAGCAACTTTTCCTATTTTGTCGTTGCTATCGAGTTTAATTTTGTTGATATCATCGAAGCTAAGTTTCTCATTGAGTTTTAAAATTGCTACATCATAATCTGCTGTACTTCGGTTGTACTTGGGATGTGTGGATATTGATGAGATACTTAGTACGATACCACCGTGGTCATAATAGGAAGAACCAATGCGGATTTGGTAAAAGTCTGCTGGTAAAGTGATACCTGAAATGTGATTTATTCAGACAATAAGTTCATTTCTTTCTTGTTACATTGGTGTACAGTGTGCTGCTGTTACTAAAATGTCCTCGGAAACAATCGCAGTCCCACAAATATGTTTTCCATTAACTTGTAAAGAGCCCACAAAGGGAAAATGCGTGATATCGACTAGGAAACCATTGATTATTTTGGGTTGTAATCTGCGACTTTCACTGTTTTCACATCTTACCAACAATTCAAACACAGCAATCACAAATAAACTAATATTATTAATAGTACACTTTAAACAGAGTCTCATTATGTCTTTTTTACAAATATATATTTCTTGTTTGGTGTTTTACCTGAGTGTTTCGGAAAATTAAGTCTCAACTTAAACAAGTTGTTTAGTGACGTTACAACAGCGGGAATAAACGTGAAGCAGTTTGCTGATAAGAGGATATTAATTATTTGCACTTTAAAATATGCGACAGTTTAAAATGCAATTGTCTATTATCAACTGATGCATTATGTGGAAACAAACAATTGCATGAAGTTAGAGTGAGGAAAGCAAACGTAATTTTAATGAATACTAGACGTGTTGGCTATTGTAGAAGCGGAATTTATTTGGCCACGTTACAGTTATATTTTTGCGACATAATAAATATTTTGTGAGTTATAAACAGTTTTCCTTGAGTGTTTCAATTTTCATCGTATTGAAAGTTGCATAGCGTCCATAAAATTTTCCAAAAGTTTAATATATTTTAGTTATAAAAATGCAATTTGTTATAAATAATTTTAAAAAGTTTCTCAATTTTAAATAGTAAACATAATTTTTAATGTTTTGTTATAAATTTATAAATTAAAATGCTTAGGATTTAAATTATAATTGAAGGGAACTTTAAGCTGCCTATTTTAAATTGTGATGCGTCTCCTAACTTTCTTGGTTATCACCGCTTACCTCAACAATTCGCGACTTTTCCGAGGAAATCAATTTAAAACACAAGTGAGACCACATTTATAACAATCAAAATGGACCAGTACGCGGAAATATAATGCATCTTTATTTTGTGCAACAGTAATCTTAACAAAAAGCATCAAAACCTTGTGGTTATGAACGATAAATACCACCTTACAAAGCGCCTACTTTGCGTTGTCGCTTTCCTGCTAATTATATTGTTTTTCAAGCGTTTGTTTGAAGTAGACTGAGACTTAACGCAACAAGCTACTCCAGTACCTGGAAACAACTATTCTCATTCAATAACTGTGTGAAGAACCTTGTATGAGTGGAAGATAAACACAAGAGTCAGTGATTAAAGAACACAATGTCGAACAAAAAGGTATCTTATTTTTATAACCCAGATGTTGGTAACTTTCACTATGGAACTGGTCATCCTATGAAACCACATAGATTATCAGTGATACATAGTCTGGTGCTGAATTATGGCTTGCACAACAAGATGAGTATCTACAGGCCATACAATGCAAGTGTGCATGATATGTGCAGATTTCATTCAGATGAATATATAGGTATTATATGAACTTACATTGTTTACATATTATTCAGCATTAACAGTGTTTGTTTAATTTGTGCTTGTGTGTTTTAGATTTTCTTCAGCGAGTGACTCCACAGAATATTCAAGCTTACACAAAGCATCTCAGCCATTATAATGTTGGAGATGACTGTCCTGTCTTTTATGGATTGTTTGATTTTTGTTCAATGTATACTGGAGCATCTCTAGAAGGTGCCATGAAATTGAACAATAATAATTGTGATATTGCTATCAATTGGTCAGGTAATTCAATATTTCATTATGTACTTTATTAAAATTATTAATATTTGTCAATTAGGTGGATTACATCATGCAAAAAAATTTGAAGCATCAG
The DNA here is from genome assembly GCA_027575565.1 of Diploeciton nevermanni. Taxonomy (NCBI): domain Eukaryota; kingdom Metazoa; phylum Arthropoda; class Insecta; order Coleoptera; family Staphylinidae; genus Diploeciton; species Diploeciton nevermanni. Next base: position 90,195 of record JAODIE010019792.1, read on the forward strand.
GATTTTGCTATGTAAATGATATAGTCATTGCAATTCTGGAGTTGTTAAAGTATCATCCCAGAGTGTTATACATTGACATTGATGTACATCATGGAGATGGCGTACAAGAAGCTTTTTACCTTACTGATCGAGTGATGACTGTTAGTTTTCATAAGTATGGTAACTACTTCTTTCCGGGTAGGACATCTATAACACTATCAGTTATTAATGATAACTGATTAAAATTTGTCTCATTTCCAGGCACTGGTGATATGTATGAAGTCGGAGCTGAATCTGGCCGTTACTACTCCGTCAACGTTCCCTTCAAAGAAGGCATCGATGATGCATCCTACTACCAAGTCTTCAAACCAGTCATCTCCAACGTAATGGAATTCTACAATCCTACCGCAATCGTTCTGCAATGTGGTGCAGATTCGCTTGCCAATGACCGTCTCGGCTGTTTTTCTCTCAGCACAAAAGGCCATGGTGATTGTGTCAAGTTCGTGAAAGATCTCAACGTACCAACACTTGTCGTAGGCGGTGGAGGGTACACTCTTCGAAATGTCGCACGATGCTGGACGTACGAAACATCTCTGCTTGTCGATGAACAAATTAGCAACGAGTTGCCTTACACTGAATATCTCGAGTTCTTTGCGCCGGATTTCACACTGCATCCGGAAGTTGTCACGCGACAGGAGAATGCTAATAGTCGCCAGTATCTAGAGGCTATTACAAAGTATGTTTATGATAATTTGAAGACATGTCAGCATAGTCCAAGTGTACAAATGCATGATGTGCCTTCTGATGCAATCACAGAGGATGAGAAGGTGAAGAAGGATGAGGATCCTGATGTTAGGATATCACAGGAGTTGGAGGATAAGATGGTTGATGTAAAGAATGAGTTCTACGATGGAGATAAAGATCAGGATAAGCCAGATGAGGAGCCCTGAGAGTTATTGATATGGAGGAAGGATAGTAAGATTTTGATTTATATAAGCTGATTATTTTTGTATTTGATTTTATTTAAATGACGTATGCAATGCAATGACGCTGTATTGAATAGTAAACTAACTGAAAGCTTGAGCTTGATTAAGAAAAGATTGATATTTTATTGGTTTATTTAGAGTTTTCTTAACTCTGGGCTCTAGGAAATTGAAACAAAGACCATAGAATTGATTGTAATCCGTTAATCATTTCTTTAATAAGACATTTAAGATTTGAACCTTTTTAATGAAAATTAGTAAACTGTAAATAAGATTTCATGTTTTAGTGCGTCAGTCACAGATGGCAGATTGACAAAAGTGTTTTATTTAATCATTAATTATATTGATATAACTTAACTTTAAATATTTTTTTACTACGTTTAGCTATACATTACACGTTTTGTTCCATTTGCAGTAAATATAATATCTAATTTGATGGAACATCAGAAATTTAAAAATTTGTGGCATTTTTGCGACGATAAAATGAACAATATTGATTGTATAATTCTTTTTAATATCTTAATATTTTTTGCGCACAAACTGCAAATGTAAATTATCTAAAGATTACTCTTTTATTCTTAAATAATTGTAGTTGCAATTATCAATTACGAAGTAGATGCAAATCAATCCCAAACTTTGCTGCTATTGGGTCAATGTTTAATAATGTAACTTCTTTAAATGTAATACTTATATGTAATCATATCATGTTTTATAATATTAATAATTTGGTTTTCTCGCTAGCCGTTAGGCAGAGATTGGTGTAGTGAGTGTGGCGCTTGCTTCTCACCTGGGGGGCCTGGGTTCGATTCCCGCTTGAAAGGACGAGAAGCGCGGCGCTATAAAGGAGTAGTTCTTCTGGCTGTGAAGCTTTTATAATAAGTAATATTTTTGAATTATCTTAAAAATAAATTATGTCTAATTCTAACACTTTTTTATTATTGTTTCCTAGTCCTTTACTTTATTTGGCAAAAGAATCTTTTCGAAAACTTTTTAGGGTAGTTATCTTTCCAGATAAGAGATGGGGGTAAGTATCCTTCTTTGTCCTGTTGGTTTCTTCGAGTGTTTATAAGTAATAATCCTGGAGGAAATCCGCGACCTAAGAGCGGGGCTGGGCCGGGGGCAATGCGGCTTCGCCGCATTGACACAGTCGAGATCTCTTTGAGCTGTCTTAAACGACACGTGCATAAAAAAATCAAAAATTCGATCTTCCCCTTTTTGGTCCTGTATTCTTATTCTTTGATTTTTATGTTCCATTATATACCTCTTGCTATTATCTATAACTACTCTTATACTATGTTAGAGGACCAGGAATCTACTTTAATTTAATTTGATATAGGCAACTTGTGTTGCGTTTTTTTAGAATTGAGCGAAAAATACCGGCGGTAGAACGCCCCGGCCGGGAATCGAACCCGGGCCAACTACGTGAGAAGCAGGCGCTGTACCCACCACACCACAACAGAACTTAACTGTCGGTAGTAAACGGATATATTTATCATTATAATTTTACGAAGGCGTAAAATTTTTTAATCGCATGCCATGCGTGCACTATCAGAATACACGCATGACATGCGAATAATTTAATTACTGCTATAGGAAAAAACACATAAACATATGATAAGTGCAAACTTATTTCTTATTCAAAAAGCGTAATAGTTCTGAGAAGAACTGCTTCACTCTGCGTGGCGAATGATACATCTGAAAAACACAGAACTTGAAGAAGCAAAGCAAATCAAAGGCGACTGCTGAAAATGATCAATTAAACACATAGAACAATTTAAGTAACGTAAACAAAAACAGTAAGACACGCGAACTACGCGGCAGCAAAACAATAAGTTAATACTGTAATCACCTAACTACAATTTATGATGACCATGTGAGTAGTACTAAATGCATTTGGTTAAAACGATGTAAAAGGACGACAACACCCGATTCACGCACGCGGTGACTTTAAATGCAACAAAAGTAGAATAAATAATAACCACTAATCTTTATTATCTTACGTTGCGGATTCCTTGTTGCGAATCATGTTGATTAATCCAAAATGACGCTTCAAGATTATCACTGTCACATATGTTCAATCAACTATTGTTTAAAACGCATAAAGAAAACGCACTAACTGATTTATTTTAATAGATTTGCTAAACTCCAGAGATGCGTGTGCACCTTCCGACGGTCGCGATTTAACTAGCGAGCCCGGTCAACCCGTCAGCACGAATTACTCTTTCTTCGGTATTTACCTATTCGCAACTTGCTTCAATGGCTGCTCGTCTACTGAATGTAACAATTTGTGCCATGACAACTAATGAATCTAAGTCTGATTAATTAAACAATGAGGTAAACATTTACCGCTTTATCTCATGCCCGACTGCTCTTACACTGATCGCGGCGTATAGCATGCACTCCGTTCACGCGCTATACATTACTCCAGTAG
>JAODIE010019803.1:0-92900 GCA_027575565.1 Diploeciton nevermanni
AAGAAGGCAACATGCCGAAAACGTTTTACCAATCAATTTTAAGTAAGTGTTATAGTGCAAATTTTCAACAATATAAAATTTGTTTTCCCACCACGTATTTATGCGTAGTTATGCCCATAAATTTCACTCTCTTCGAACAAATTGCAATGTTTAACGTAAAAAATGCATGTAGGAGTAATTCTTCACTAAAAGTCAGTGCGTGTAAAAGTTTAGCAAAGAAATAAATTTATTTGCGCCTATTCACCCGCTAAACAGTATAAGTAAAATTTACATTTGAATTCAATTAAAGTATCAGCCGTAGGTCAAACAGGGCGATTTCAATTTCATTCATCATTTCAATTAAATGAAACACTTATTGAAATGCATACTTAAAGCTGAATAAATCATTTTCAAGTGTAAAATACATCGAAACTAAATTCCAGGTTAAAGTTACTTTGCTTATACTAACGCTTGCCTCTATATTTTTCTCATCTAATTTTACATTTGACGTACTTTTGTGAAAACTTTACGATTACGATTACGAGCAAAAACTGCTCAAATTAATTGACTTTTCTTTTTCGGTTTTTAAAATCCTAGCTTTCATTATCTTTCATTATTATCTCATATGCATAAAAACATGAAGCAGTTGGTTCCTTATATTTTTTGTGGACAAATCAAGCAAAAAAGTGTATTATGTTTCTAATAAACAAAAGAGTACAATATTCCACGCACACTTCAAACTAGGGATGGACCGTAGCTAGCAGAGCTACGCAACAAGTTGACCAACTTTCATTTTCGTCTTTTATGTTTCCGTCAAATGAAAATGAAACTACTTGGCAACCCTAAAATAAAAACTTTCGGAGTAAGTTGGTCAAGGTAGCTTATACACTCTGTTTTTCCGCAAGAATTGGAAACTTTTTGCAAGATTGATAATATTGGAGAATTGGCGTACTTACTATTAACAAAAGCTAAGTTGAGCAAAGATTCGTGGCATTTAGAATGACAAAGTTTACTGTAATGCCGAAGGCATAAATCGTGGTGTCGAAAGTGACCTATTTGATGAGTGTGCGTGTATTTAGGCGTATGTGACGTCAATAGGAAACTTAAGGACAATTCGATACAAGAAATGTTCGCACAAAATTCCACTGAAAAATAATTTCCTTTGGCTGTTGCTATAGTTTGTCAAAGAGAATTTAGAAAAGCAGGAAAAACAACATAGGCAACCAATAATACACGTATGTTGCAAACAATTGTTTTTCTGTAGCAGATCAATACTGATCCAGGAATGGATAATAAATATTCAACGTGAATATTGCACCACCACTTTAGCATTAAACCATAAACCTAGAAATGTTAATATCTCTAATTAAAAGTTTGTTGCATTTCATTTACTTTATGGGCAACTGGCAATGTCATGCCTCGTTAAAACAATTACATTAGCGATTTCCAATAAACATGTGAATGGCGATATCGGTTTAGATGCGCGTAATGGACACACATGAAAATTTATACACCCGTAAAACTAATATCGCCACCGACACAATGCGCATTATGGTATTACACGATGGCAAATCTAATAAGAGACCCAACTATTGCGCTAGAATCGTAATGCAATTCAGTGCGAATGGCGCGAAATGAATCGCAACGCGAATCTCCCGCTCGCGGACAGCCTAACACAATTGTTGTTATTAGAGAATACGAGGCATACAGTGGTGAGATGAATACGTGAACTGAGCGCACAAATATTGCAGTTAAAACCCGTGCATTGTGGAAAATAAACAATATCTCGCAGTGCGTTGGTGCATTTATTCGATACATTAAAACAATTTATCCATGCGAACTATGCATCATTTATAGTGCAAAAGTTGAGATACACTGAGGCGGCTACAGTTGCAAATAATGGTGGGAAGTACTGAGGAAATCTGCATAATTCTCAATGGTGTTGTATAATATGCAATTTTAAGCTGGTCTAATTAAAAAAGAATGTCAGTTAAGTAGAAGGATATTAGAAGGATCAGGCTCATTAAAAAATTTTAATTAATTCTTGTTGCTTTGCTGTTGTTCGAGTTATAATTTCAGATTATGGAAACGTGAAGAGTGACATCAAGATTTATTCTTATTTAAATATACTATCTCAATTCCATATATGAAATCTGTTGATATCGTAAGATTGGAAATAACTTAGCGTTCAAAAGATAGTACGATGATTCAAATCTGCTTTGATTTCCCTGCACCCTTGTAATTATCACAGATTTAATTTGGTAAGTTTAGCTGGATAGTAGCCAGGAGACGACAAAAATATGAATCAATCTCTTTAAAAATAATTAAAGCAGCAAACAAATGGAGATGAAAGAAGTATGGTTCTGATAAATATAAAATAAGAATAAAATTATTGTTGCGCGGGAGACGCGACTGAATGATCCGAAACACCTCGGCCTACAAAAGCCTCCTCAATTAAGAGGATTTTTAATAAGGGGTCTGGGTATTCTATTATGACCTTTATTAAATTGATTTTAACTTGAAACTGGAAGACTAGTCGGGAGACAACTTCGCAACTGACTGAGCCTAGACATTACCTATGCATGGCATACTCGATCGTTTCTCAATAACAAAATAAGAACGGCAACGTTCAGGCTCTCTAGATTAAGAACTAATGCCAGTGATACCCAGTCCTACAGACCGATCATAGTTGATTGCTACGATTGATATCAATTATTGTTTATTCTATACAGTCCTAAGTTTTATCTTCATTTTATCACTTTATAATATTTTTGAATCATGACTATTAATATTGTATCTAATATCTCAATGCTAAGATCCCTCCTAATCACCATTTTAAATAGAACCAAAAAGAAAACAAAACACTATTCTTTCTACTTTAAGACTATCGATTCCATTAACATAGAACGTTCCTTTGTTGCCATATTTCTTTCTCCTACTTTTATGCCTGAGCCATATTTTCTGTCAATTCGGAAAAAACAAACAGAACATTTTCTAACCAGAAGCATTCGATATTCGTGATATCTCGATGACGCTGACTTGCTTTCAGCAATGCATGTTTGCGTGAAAATGGGGATTTTGTATGTAACTCCATCAGCCATTGAGTGATATATTTGCGTAGCACTCCAATCATGTCAATAAAGCAAGAACGTACGGAGCGGGGCTAGCACACCATTTTCAATCATAGAGAGAGGCAATGGAGTAAACAGTTTGTGGTGTAATATTTACTACTATTTTGGAATTGCATCCCACATGCTGTGAGGGGCGTGAAGAATAAGTAGGATGATGTGACCTCTGGGATGAAAGTTAATGAAACTAGAATTAAATAAAGATGCCTCAATTAGGGCAGCAGACAAAACAAGAGTCCAATGAATATTTAAACCAGAAAAATATTACTCAGATTTACTCAAAAAAATCAACTTTAAAAATCTCTTTGGTTTATGTTGACAAATTCCTAACAACAGACGTAGTTAAAAGTTTATCTAAAATTTTAAATAGAAAAATTTTGACTGTAGCAGTGACAGTGAGGTGCATATCCCAGGAATACAGGTTCAAATTCTGCTGGAGAATATATTCTCACAGAATTCAGTCCCAATAACTGCTAAAACCTTGCTTGTAGTATGATGAAAATGGAGGTGAAGTACGGTGTCGGTATCCGGCATGGTTGCAGTATGCTCAAAAATAATTCAAAAATAAATCCACTTTTTTGTTATAATCGTAAATCTATTTTACACTTTGGTATTACAGCATACGGTAATATTTGTGATATGGCAATTCTATACATTCCTCAATTAGATTAATTAGGTATCACTGTGTTGCTTCATTGTTATAAAATTTTGCTTTTCTTCGACACCTATGAATCGATTTATATATGAGTCTTTATTGCTCCAAATTAATCGATATTTTAAATCGTCATTCGTGCCACATTCCCTATTATATCAATATTATAGAACAAACCATGTCTCATTGCGTAGGATTAAATTTTTATCATTAACTGGAATAAATCTATACTCGTTATTGAAAGTTTTCCGATGATAAACCACGTAACCTGAAATTGGCACAAAGTAAAATAAACATAATTTATTGTTTTATCATTTATGATTGTTGATCCGACTGGTAATTTGCACCAGTACCGAACATGAATTTCACGAATGACACTAATTTAAATTAACTGCAACATTATTTAAACAAAGTGAATTCGTATTTTACGTAGTTTTCCTGTACATATAACGAGATATTTATCGCACCACTTTTGATTAAAACGGCTTTAGCGTTGCAATTAAAATTAATCCTTTGCGAGCGCTTTCTGCGCACGTGCCTGTGCTGCACAGGATTTCTAAAACAAAGAGATAATATACAAAGATTAGCATCATGGCAAGCGGTTAATTAAAAATTTGATAAAAATATGATATGTTTAGCGAATATCTCACATGATACTTCTTCACTTGCGTACATTCAATATAATTTTTTCAAGCAGATGCTATTAGTATTTCATGCTAACAATTTTATCAAAAAATTCTAGGTAAATTGTGGCATTCAGCAAAGCAAGTCGGTTTAATTGAAAACGTGAAATATCTATGCAATATATATAACACCCAAGCGGTGGGATGGAAAATAGTGTAACGGTATTCAAATGCAATGCCATTAAACATTTCATGAATCATTGATCATTTGTGGCTGTTAGTAAAGTTAGAACCACAATCCTACCAATATTTCGAATCCTCTATTAAACCTATTTGTAGCATAAAATTATTTTAGCGCTCCGAAGTTAGGTTTCTCTCAGCTCACATTTAAAATTTGCTAAAAATTGGCATTTAATTTTCTATTTCTTTTATTTGATTCTATAGTTTGTGAAACCTTACTGCCAACACTCCACCTGATATTGTTGAGCCAAGATCCAACATGAACAGAATTTCGAACGGTCAATAATTATTGACAGTGTTAACACTGTGAAACGGCAAGTTTCCGATCGAAATGGCATTAACGGCATTCCATCAATCATGATTTTCTATGAAAACGGATTTTTCAAAATTTTCCAATCGTCAATCGTTTTTTTTTTTAATGTCGATTTTCCTATGTGACGAAATTTTGGCTGCGATTTGATATATTGTCCCATAACTTCCGTAATTATTGTTAGATCATTTAGCTGTCTTCAATAATAATTTGTAAATAGATATCGAAAAAATGTGTGAAAACGTAATTTGTTTATCTTTAATAGTTTAGAAGTTATAAGTTCTCAAAGTGAAAATTTGTGAAAAAGTGTAGATGTTGATTTGGACGCATATTCTGAACAAATATACATTTAGAATGAAATGAAAGTATATTCAATCGATTACGTATGAGTTGCCCAATACGACACTAGTATTCCAATTTTCTTGACGCATTTAGTTTTGGAGATAGAATTTTTTTAGTCGAAAAATTGAAACTCAATTTTTACTCATTTTCGCAAACGCATCTTCGCTTTACTACACTCTAATCGGACAATCAAGGGATAATTGAAAGAATAATGATTTAGTTAGAAAAGTATTTGCACACAGAAACATGACTCACTAAAATTGACAATTGTTTAGTTTAATAATAAATTATATATTTTCTGCGTAGATTGCTTGGCAAGAAAACATTAAATTAAGAAAATTAAAACTAAATAAAGCTAAAAATAATTAAATTCGAGTAAAAGTGCATTTACGCTAAAATAATAAAACGCACAAACAAACGTAATAGAGAAAATAGTAGAACAAAAATAGTCCTGGGGTTTTAAAAGCTTGAGGCGAAATGGAAAAAGGAATAAGTGAAAACTCAAAAACATGACGTCGTAAAAACACGTTCACAAATGTCTGCTCGAAATGCCCACACAGAAAAACGTGTACGTTCCAATAAACATTAGCATATATAATGCTTCAAACAAAGGTTTTCTTTCGCCACATTCATGTATAAAATTAATTTCAATACGAAACGCATTTGTTAATACTTATCGATATATTGAAAAACGAAGCTCAGTTGTCTTCTGCATCACAGAAAACAAAGGAACTTGGCAACATTGTATTGTATAGTCATGAAATCTATAATTTCTGGATCGTGCTGTAAACTGCATCAAGTACCAGGGTTATTAGCAGTTATTAGGACTGAATTCTGGATATACCCCCAGCAGGATTTAAACCCGTGTCCCTGGAATACCAAAAAAGCGTTCATTAACACATGTTCGATTGCGTATTGAATTTAAACTAACTAATCCAATCACGTTTTGATCGGAGTCAGCGTAGCAGCGCGCCCGTACAATATGTAATCAACACCGCCAAGAGGCACCGCGATCTCAATATCCGAATCAGTTTCTAATATTGTCGGCATTCTAATGTCGAAAATCTGGTGTAATTTAGATTAACACCCGTCTGCTCTGCAATTATGTTCGTGTGTGTGGTGATGATAATTTATTGAATTTGAACATGTGTTTGAACTTGAATAGGTTGTGAATTAATTCTATAGTGAATAAAATATGCAAACAAATACTAATTTTAGTTACACCCTAAACCTGGTATTTTGTATTTTTATTTTTTACCACATACTTGTTTATTTATTTCAACTGAAAATATCTTTACATTGATAATAAAATCTAATAAATAAATAATTCTATATATATTTCGCGCGCAAAATAGTATCTTCGGTCAATGCTCGACTTTAGTATATTTTGAGAACACATTTTCTATTTATTAACCCGTGTATATCTTCGAAATTTCATAAAAGTAAAAGAACGGTTTTTACCATTTGAGAACTCATAAGAACTAGCAATGAGTTTTACGTTGCAATTTATAACTCTCTCGATAATTCTCTCGAGAACGTCCCACGACATGCCAAGTAATCCGAGTCAACGCGGCGGATGCAAAGCGAATAATTTTTTACGAAACGCGCGACCGGCAAAGTGTTAATCTAGTTCGGCCTAAGTTCTGTAGTCAGTTATATTCTGAATATGTTATAATATTCAAAACGCGAATTGGAATCCAGGTAGGAGCTTATCCGATAATATATATCATGGATAAAGGTACACTCCAAATTGTAAATAAATGAATGAAAATGATTAATGAGTTTGATAGAGTGTTTTTGGTACAATTAAACTATATATTCAAATAACCAAAGTATCACAAGATAATTGCAAATTCAGTTACTAAGATCAATAATAATTAAATGCCATTTTTATTACACTGCTGGCTGAACAGAATAACTGAAAATAAAGTTGCTGTTTTCTTATAAATAACTTTATTTGCATGTATTTCTTTTAAAAATCAAACTATTCAATATATTTATTTATTCGCATGATCGTAATTGTACGAAAAGCTTTTTAATGGCTACATGGTTTTGTAATCAAAACAAAGCAACAAGCAGCAAAAAATAATCTCTCTAAAAAAAACTTTTTGTCCAAATATATTAAAAAGTATCATTGTCGTGTTTCTACGTATTATCAAAAATTCAATCGAAGGTAATTTTTTGAGTAGTATTATCCATTGAATTTAGATAAATGAAAACTGTTCCTTTAACATGAATATAATGATTCCAGGTTTTAATATTTACATCTCATATCATTGATGAATGATTTTGTAGAATGTTAAAACCCATTTATACTAAAATTGCCATTTCAATTAACTTGTTATTGACATTAAGCTGTCTCAAGTCTTCATTGGAATGACTTCAGATGTAAAGTGATTAGTGACATTTGAAAATCAGATTATCTAGTCCATATCCGACTAATGAATGAAATTCCGATTACCATACTCCATTAGGCAAAATCAAAAATTAATCATGTCGACATTATGTTTATTCATACACTGGTTAAATGGGCACTTAACTAAATGTGCAGGCCTTAACACGCCGAAAACGTCAATCGTGAGCAAGGTAGAAATGTCGAAGCACGCATAATTCATTTATTTATATTTAAATAGTGTCAAATAACACCGCACACAGAATGTGCGACGTCGTGTCATTCGCTGTTAAACTAGTTTATCGCATTGATAATTACGTTTAGTGATTGCGTTCACGAGTTAATTATCACATATTTGCAGTTGTCTCTCTATCTATCTAAACAAACTACTTATATACTACTAAATATTTAGGTAAATGCACACCCGTGTGGTGATATTTAATTAACTCTTATAATGAAATATTAAGTAAGAACATGTATCGACTCATCTGATTATAAATTGAGAGGCATTAATCGACTGAATATCGCGCGTTCTCTACACTCTAATTTCAAAAATTTAATTTAATAAAAATGCTGAGTTGGGACACTCGTCACAATCATATGTTTACAGTTTCGACTATATAGTATGTGTTGCATTTATGTGACAGGCATAAAGGTTAGACTCGTGTTTGTGTAAAAATGGGATTGAGTATTCAAAAACTTTGAGTGAGTCAACTTTGAGTAAAAAGTGTTTATTAACGGTCCCAGCACGTCAAAAACCGACGACAATGTTCAGGAAAAATCGTCAAATTACGATTAAAGCAATAGCTGATCGTTTGGCTCGTGCCAATCAATTTTAACAGATGTTTTGGGTATGACACGTGTGTTCTTTCGAATGTGAAGGTTTTGCACACAGTTTTCTTTGATTATCATGGCGTTGTGGCTCAAGACTTTCTACTACAAGGTTGTACGGTAAACGAGGAGTATTACTTTGAGGTTATGCGGTGTTTGCGCGAATTAATAAGAAGAAAATGTCCGGAAGTGTAGAAAGCATATTCATGGAGTAGTTTTTTTGGCAAAAACTCTGACTTTTTCCTCTTCCCAAAATTGAAAAGGTCTATGGAAGGACGAAGATTTGCGACGATGGAAAAGATTAAGACTGCATTGCTGAAGAAATTCAAAGCAATACCAAAGAGTGTATTTCAGAAATGTTTTGACGTCTGAAAAAAGCGCTGGCACAAATGCACTGTATCAGAGTTTCCTCCAATTTTAGAGGAGATAACATAATTTTAGATGAATAAATAAATATTGTTTATACAAACAAATATATATATTATGAAATATATTAAAATTACATTCAGAGTATTGTTGAGTGTGGTGACGAAGTATACTGAAAAAGGCAACATGCCTTCAACGTTTTACCTAAAAACAATAAGTAAGTGTTATAGTGCAGTTTTTCAACATAAAATTACATTGTTATCGCAAAACTAATAAAGAGTGTTCTTTATTTTCTCCATAAATAATTGAAAAATTATCGACTACACTACAAAGAGGATGTATATACTTTTTACACCATTTTGTGAAAAATTGTTAATTGTTACCTAATCGGCCGCATAATGGTGATTTATGTTGAGATAATTTAATTAAAATCGTTATGTTCAAGTAAGAACTCGATGGAAGCCACAGAAGCAAGCAATTTTGATAGATTAAAATAATTTACAAATCCACTTAATGGTTTTACTGTAAATAGGTCTACTCTAAATGCGATAAGAAAAAGAGGCAATAAATTAGAAGAAATAGAAAACTTAATTTTTAATTTATTATGGTTTATCCAATCCTGCGGATTATTACCACCCAATTATTATTGGGTTTTTGATCCTTTACTAGGGGAATCAGCCCTTTAAAGTGCCCTGTCTCCTGGGTGAGAAGCAAGCGCCATACCTAACATTCTATTCTTACTCGCAAACCTAATTAGTTTTTGAATTATTAATTAACAATGTGTATTTTTGTTCAAAAATTGCACAGATTCTCTAAAACTTTGGTACCATACATAAATATGAAAATTGGTACAAATCACTGTTATCCATTTAAGTCTATATTACGCTTTATATACTGATTAAATTGTTTCAATAGTAATATAAACATTATTTTGTGATAAAATCATGCATTATCATCTCAACACAGGTCCTGAATTATTGTATCACTGATATGATCGCATTATCTATTTCCCTTAGCAATATCAATGTGATAAAAGATTCCACTGAAATGTATTTACTAAACAATTATATTGTCTACATTTGAAATGTACCTGAATTGTACCTGTTGATTCGTATATACCCTCTAATTTGTAGACATTATATAATAAACGCTCTAGAATATAATTTATGATCCATACTGACAGAGAATTAGGCAAAGATGTACTTGCGTGTGCAAGTGACGACCCAGCCCAAGAAGGCGACAATATTCACTGAAACATGACACGGTAGCTTTTATACATGCTCGTGCAATAACAAAGAGACCTTGGTGTGCTTGTAGCACATGCAAGTGTACGAAAACACGCAATTCTGTTTGCTTATGAAAGAATACTAGGAATGTTGGAACTAAATAATATAACATAGCGTTCTTAAGTCCAACTATAGAAATTTGTAAAGACCTTGAACACAATAAAAAATTGCATTTAGTTTTAGTTATTTCTATTTTTATTGATATACGAGATTGTCATAACACTATGTATAATGTCCTTTTCAATAATTAGATTTTGTCAAATCTTGCCAAAGCCTAATGATGAGCCTAACAAGACTATAATCTGCTAAAACCAGTACTAAGTTGGTAATTACTTAGGAAATTGATGAGAAGCAGATTCGAGTTATATATTTGGAGCATTTTCTACATGAAATTTCAATCTAAATTTATTTATATAGTGGAAGTTGCCCTATTTGTAACTGTAATTGTAACTGCTGAAATTTGATTTGAATGATTTTCATTGTTCTGAACAATAGCAATTGACATTAACATGAAGAACAATTCTTCTGTTCTGTTTAGCGAAAATGCGAAGAAAAATAGTGTAACACATCATCCCCACAAGAACCCTACTCGACATATCATTGAATGTAGTAAGTATTATCTATATCTATATCTATGTAATAAAACAAAACTCTTAATTCAATCAAAATGTATATACCAAAAAATAATAAAATAAAAAAAACTGCTTATCTAGTAATTTAACGGATCGCCGACAAAAACGCTCACATCCCTCACCGAACATTTCTCCCTTTGAGGTTTAGTCAACCTGATGTATCTGCGCTCCGCGCAAACCCCGAATTTTTTTTATTTATATGTCGAGCGCAATTGGTGGGATTTTTCACGGCTTTTTCACCACGTTATATGGTTATCGGCTAGTCGTTGGCTTCACAATAAGGAATAAGGATGTAGGGCACCATTCTGGGACCCTCACAGAGAAATTAAAAAGACTGGAAGCGTTTTCGTACTTTTATTCTCCTGATATTGGTAATCCTACTTTACTTAACCGATTGCAGATTCAGTTGCCTACCATTCGTCCAAATTTTTAATCATACTCATCACGTCACAGTATCAAAATATATTTCAAATATTTAAATACCTGGGTATATCAAAACAAATGATGGATATTCCAAGTAAACATTAATCATGTACGCATTTATTTTTTAAAGTAGTACCTTTCTATTATTTTCACAAAAGTGGCACCAAATTTTCATTCCTTTGTGTGCCTTAACTTCAATTTGCATATATTGCGGTGGCACACAACAAGAATCGCCATTCACATAAATAATGCAAGTGCACTTATGTTACACAATGTTGGCATAAGATCAAAGCTTTTCTGTTCAAAAAAACAACAAACCACACAGAACGAGAAGTTTAATAAACACTTACAAATGTATCTGTTGGCGGAAATTTTGAAGTAAATCTTGATATATGTAATGTAACAGCTATTAAAAAAAAGAATGTATAAACTTTGCACATGTCAATTTTAAATGATGTATGCTTCTAATTTCACGTAACTTATGAGTCATATGGACCACAAAAATTTAAATTAGAAAATGTTCTTAAAGAATATATTGTTATAAAATGTTTCCAATTGTGGAACTTACAAGTATGTTTCAACATTAACGGCACTTGACTAACTATGAGGTGCTGAAAAAAACGGTTTTCTTAATATTTTTGTGCAATCAATCGCTTTTCTTTTTAGTTTCAATTTTAACATTATTTTGGTCGTAATTTGATACATTATCCTATAACATCCGTAGTTACAATTATAATTGTTTGAAAAATGCAACAACTGAGGAAATGTGTAAAAATATAATTTGTTTATCTTTAATGGCTCCAAAGATATAAGTTATTAAATTTAATTTATGTGAAAGGGTGCAGACACTGATATGAACCCATATTCCGAACAAATATACATTTGGAATGTCAAGAAGCCATGTTTACTTGACTCAGTTTGAAATGCCTAATACTACTATTCCAGTTTTCTTGCCCCACTTAGTCTACCAACTCAAGGAAGCATGTAAACATATCAAACTTATTTCAATATGCTATGCATTTCCTGTGCACATCCTAGAAAGACCCAGTTCAATACAATGCTAACATCATTCCAATCATTGCTATATGAATAGATATAGAAATAATCCTGGAATAATTTTAAAAGTCTAATTATGAATGAAAATTGTATCCTCTTGGGCCCAATTTGAACATTCTTGGATTTAAGTTGGATATTCTTGAATTAAGATTGGTTGGTTGAAATTTGGATCACCGTCACCTAGACCGATCTTGACAAGAAAATTAATGTCTGTTGCAATTTCTATCAAACATCAACAACAGTCAAAACCGTCATAACCAATATCACTTACATTATGGTAACAAAGTAATAAAGGAGATATTCAAAAGAATTGAAGCAATTCATATGGAAAATTGCAAGTAGTGTGGCTGCACGTGTCAGTGGCGTGTGGACCGACCATAAAAACCTGTATATCTTTCTCCTAGGTGTAGAAGAGGTGGCGACCGTGCTTGGTTAAGTTGAAATTGCAACGAAGCCTGTAATTCTTTTATTGAAAGTATACGAATTAAAATATTCACGGTTCCATATTTCACTCCTCGTTTAAGCATATATACTTTCAAATATAAAATATAAAGATTAAATCTAAATAACACTTCACAGTAGTAACAATAACAATGAACAAAAAAATTTGTTTTACACGATTGTCTTAAGAAATCTAACACGCTCTAACACATTCGAAATTTTGCATTGAAACCCTCAAAATATACTCAAAACTACTCTTTGAGGTCTCCAATGATTTTCACACCGGGAATGAGTATCTTACGAGTACGTTACTTTTGTAACAAATGCGATTGTAAAAATGAATTCAAGGCACAATTGTTCTTAAGGTTCCTAATATTGTTAAGCAGCACAGAATCTTATAATAGAAAAATAAGATACCGGAAGTGTTAGTTGTGTTTGTGTTTTCCGTTTGTTTCCTTGATTGTGAAAGCAGCTAAGGTAATAATACTATTACCTATTATATTTTCAATTTCAATCAATTAATTCCCCAAAGTATAAGTTCAATTAAGAGCATTAATACTGTAATGATTTAATTTGTATCTGCAAATTTATGTAGACGAAAAAGTTTATTTGATTTGACCCAAACTAAAATTGTATTACGGACAGTCTACAAAAACTGACAAAAAAAGTCAACAAAAACTACTTCAACATTAAAAATAGATGAATAAAAGTGTTTTTTATCGAATGATTTATACTGGGAGTCGGCAACCTGCAGCTCGCGGGCCGTACACGGCCCCCAACAAGCTTTTATACGGCTCGTCAAAGCACCAACATAATTTAGGAAAAAACAACAAGCTTATAGCGGGAGCGTGACGTTACTCCTAACAAAAATATGCGGGTTACATTACAAATTATTGTTTTCTTTCTTATATCGTTTTGTCGATTTTTATCTCACGCACCTTGGGACACAAGGGTCTATTGTTCTATTAATCAACATTGAATTAATTTAGTGTTATGTTCAGTTTATCTTATCGAAGAATATTATTTTCATGTGTCGGGCGTATTAGTTTTATAAATTGCCCATCTTTTGTCTTGTCAATGCTTCAGAAAGGGATACTAAAATCAAACAAAATTCAATGTGTAGCCCGTAATTTTTTTTAATGGCCCGCCGTTCGATAAAAGTTGCCGTCCTCTGATTTATACTAACTATTATATATTTATTCTATAAAACTAATAATATATGGTTTCAATTAAAATTGAAAGCGTGTTACTTTAAAAACTAACTCTTGGCATTGTTTCAATACTTTCCTTTCCCGTATAGTTTTGTGGTATCAATCAGTTTGTGTCGGTTTGTAAAATGTACACTTTGCAAATCATGTTATGTTTCATAACGATATAAACTTAGACGATGCTAAGCTCTGCTTTAGATCAATCACTGGTGCGTTCATTGCGTTCGCGCTATTTAAATACGTCAGTTGCGTCGGCGCCCATCGCCGATAATTTACAATCTATTAACATGGCGCTCGCAATGCTCGTCGCTGAGATTTAGCGATAAACCACCAACCGGGTTCGCGCGATGAGCTCTGCCCGACGCCAATATAATCGACAGCGATTTTCATTTGCAACCGCACTTCGCGACCGTTCCAACGCGCAATTTGATTGTAACCGATCTACGCCAAGCATTAGAAATAGTGCCTTGTTGCGATATTTACAGTGCAAATATGTTGCCTAATGAAATATTCACCATTATGTAAATAGTGCAAGCAGCAGTGCGCCAGTGTTTTCAACTTTAGTTAGCACTCTGTGAAAATGAAAAGTGCAGTGTTACGTTGCCTGTGTTTTGCGCAGGATAATGATACCGCCGCCGGCGCGGGTATCTACAAGCAAAAGCGTTGCAGCAGTTGTGTATTTGGTGCAGAACACGATGATAGAAGAAGTGAAAACAGTACAATCAGCACAATTGCGGCCGAAAACAAGTCAAAGCTGACGATGCGCGCGAGTGACCCGATGGTCAGCTATACGAGGAAAGGTGGTGAGACTGGGATTAAATTACACGAACCGCGCTTCAGTCGCCGAAGCCTCAACGGCGACATCATCATGACGCAATACAAACGATACACGCCAAAGATAATGCCCAGCACGTACTACTATCTTCACAGATCTCTCTTTAGAACGGATTCGGTATGAGTGTTTGTTGATTATCGCACAGTAGGTGATTAAGATACATGTAGAAATACTACATGAATGATAGCGGCATTCAAGTAACGATGATGATGTTATCAAGTTAGAACCTTGAATACCAGCCGGAACCAATCGTTGATAACATGGTCTAAGTTTATTGATGATTGAGACATTCAATGTCAGCATAAACAGGACTGTATTCTAATTGGAAGATTACTCTTGGAACATTTTCAGCTAAGAGAATTTAATTGAAATCAAATAAATTAACTTACATATTTTATTGGATAGACTGCCTCTCGAGTCTGTTGTTAGTCTCACCTAACCCAACACGGTTCAGTTACCGGGCGAGATAGACGAGAGATTAAAAAGGGGTAATACTCACCGGGAGTGAAAAATCCGAAAAAAAAAAAATTATTCTGTAAACCAGCAAATTTTCTCTCGATATAAAATTTACCGCACTCGACTAATTATGATGCGTTGAAAAAACGATTCTCTCAAAATTTTTGTGGAAGCCTCCGGTTTTTTTTTTTTTCATTTTGATTTTAGTGTTTGACCAAATTTTAATTGCGATTTGATATATTGTCCCATAACTTACGGAATTATTATTAGATCATTTAGCTGTCTTCAATAATAATTCGTGAATAGATACCTAAGAAATGTGTGAAAACGTAGTTTCTTTTTCTTTAATGGTTACAGAGTTATTAGTTATTTAAGTGAATTTGTGTGAAAAAGCGCAGACGCTGATATGAACGCATATTCCAAACAAACACATTTGGAATGTAATGAGAGTACATTCTTTAGATGAAGTATGAGTTTTTTTTCATATTTGACATTTTATTGTTGTGGCTTTGCCATACCCGCGGCTTAATTATTACCACTTAATTCCCAAGCAGGAAGCGAACCTGGGCCCCCTAGGTGAGAAGCAGGCGCCATGTTTAATACACCATTCTCCACTTTGTTTTTGGCTTAGAAGTTTTTTTAGTGGAAAAATTGAAACTCGATCTTTACCCATTGTGCTCTTTACGGCGATCAATGCTTGATTTAAGTTTTTATCTATTGCAAACAAACAATATAGCAATATTAATAATTTCGTTCTTAATTCGTATTGTTATTAGTTTCGAAACTGTGTACTTTTTGTTTTAGTGTTCGTCTCAATCTCGTTGTACATAGTTGTTAACAAAATTTAACTCAAAATCAAATAAGAAAATATTTAACCCCTTGTACTCCGCTGACCCTTCTGAGGGAATATTCAAGTTTGTTAGAGGTTACGGAGATTTAAGTTACTTCAGTGCAACATGACGCATGCATGCATTTCGTGAAGGGTTTCTCTTGAAAATACATCAAATTCAGACGTGAGACGAGAACATGAGGCCCGTGCTCACGATGGTCCACTTCTCGGCGTCACTTGAATAGAGCGATGAGGAGAGTTTGCAGGTCGGTATATAAACATAGCACGCACCATATAGTATGATTTATAATTATAAATAAACAGTCTCAATCTCAAAAGTCAAGTAAACATACTTTCATTACATTCCAAACAAATGGTTGTTTAGAATATGCGTATGCACTTTTTCGCAGAAATCAACATTAAAGATTAACAAATTACGTTTTCACACATGTTCTCAGTATGAATTAACAAATATGGGACAATAAATCAAATCGCAACCAAATATTGGCAAAACATTAAAATCAAAACTAAAAGAAATAACGGAAACTACCACAAAAATTTCGGGAAAACCATTTTTTCAGCAGCGTCCTTACTTGCGAGTCAGTGGGTCGCGAGTCCAATCCCCGCTAACAACTCTGTTCCTGGCAGTGTGTTGTTTGAAACCAAGCTGAGAGTTTGCATCCTGCCGAATAGAAAAACGGTGCAGCTGCTGAGCGGCCAGTGGTGGGAGGCTAAGTACGACGATGACAATCTATAATAAACAACTGATGTGGTTGCGTACTGAGCGTACTGCTCACAAGTCCAACGCCGCTGCGCTCTACACCCGCAAACTGACTAACAAAAGGGTTGAGATTGGTGATGATAATTTGACCGGAGCCGTTAATCTCGTATGAGTCGGAAATTTGCTAGTCTAGAGCGTTATTAGCAGTCATACATAACAACTACTAATAAATGAAATATTTATTTATTACGCTGAGTTGGTAACGCTTCACAATGTATATATAATGCTGTAGCAGGACAGCGAAGCATATATTCAGTAGTTCGAAACCAAATGTACATTGTATGCTCCCGCTGAATCTCCTCTTCCAATATATGCTAATGGCCCTGGTAATTGAGGCACTATAATTGAGTGGAGGTCAAGTACGGTAGTGGTCTATAGTGGCATAAGTCACAATTATGCTCCATTATAGATTTAACTTGTTTTATTATCATGCGAGAGAAAACAATGAGAGACATTGAAAGCAAAAATGATTTATAACCATTAGCTTTGAAGGGAAATTATACATATTCTATCAGTTCATACTCTTGTTTATATTCAATTCGATTTTTTATTTTACTTAAACTTGAGAAATGAAAGGAAACGGTTGCTGGAATCTGGCAAGAAGGTTTGTGAGAAGATTTGATATTTCAATCCAAATATTTATTTATAAGATATACTCGTATGTAAGTTCTAGCAAGTTATTGAACAATTGTTTCAAAATGCCGAAGCGAGATTTAACCAGAGATCGAGGTCGCTTTATACTCCCGACTTTAGTAATATCTGGTAGTAACGAAGTAAGCCGATATTTCAGTAACCCTAAGCGGCACAAGTTCACTACAACACTTACTAAGATTCTTCAGTATAAACTATAAGGTTAGGTTTTATCAACATAATGCATATTAAACACTTCGTAACTACACTCAACAATACCGACAAGAAACACTGTTTTCTACTTCCGCCGCTAATGCCACTTACGGCTACATAGCGTAGTATTCACTTCCGCTTGTTCCGGTTGTTGAAATCAGTAATGTCAACCCAAATAATTGTGCCGACATAAATCGGGTAAGTTTTCGGTCAATTAATTAGATACAAAAAATGCGTAATAATTATTGAAATCCATTTAGATATAAACCGTTTATAATGCAAATTAGCAATGTATTACAATGATTATTTGAAATTCTACTGGCTGTATTGTATCAAACTTGTCTTGGAAAACATATACTCCATATATTTACTTTAACATTTGAAAGTTTTCTGAAAGAAAACAAAATTTGAACATCTGCAAATGTTTAAACTAATTTTGTAAACAAAGATTTTATTAAAAATTTAAAGATGGCATAAGGCAAATTTTATGGAAAATAAAATACATTACTGAATTAACCATTATACACTGCTAGTTTTTATCTGTAATTATTTTGTGCGGAAAATTAATCCAACTACCCGCTTGCAGTTCGTACAGTTATTTAGGTTGGCATTCCTGACTTCAGCTGCCGAAACAAGCCAAAGCAAAAACAATGTTTTTGGCATTGTAATTTTTAGTTCACCCTTGTACCGCTTGGATTTATTAAAACATCGACTCACTTCGTTGTTACTACACATTAACAAAGTCAGAATATCCACTGTCATTTTCTAGAAAGCCATGTTGGGTAATGATCTCTGAAGTATGAACATTAAGAAAAAATCCAGGACAAACTGTATATCGAAGTCACTTATTAACGTGGAAATGTGCTTTTGGGATGTGTAGCTTGAAGGAAACAATACAGATGTCATCTGATAAAACAGTCAAAATGACTTTTAAGCACGTTGTTGGTTATCTTTTCAGCGCAATCAGAAATCGTTTACGAAAGAACGCGTCGTACTACACGCACTGCGCGCAAACAATTAATTTCAGCTTTCTGGCCATACGTATTGTTGTAAGCACTCCGTAAAATCCGACAATCAAACGTGCTTTCCCCTATAATTACTATCAACTCATTGGTAGTTGTTGCATTTTCAAGATATGTGAACAGCATTCAAATGAATTATGAAGGGAATATGGTTCACAAGACAACCTAATATACACTCACTCGCCACCTCCTATTCCCTGAAAGTTGATAGAAATTGTATTTGGATATTATTTATTCCTTGGTGGCTGAGTTTGATCGTCGAATGGACGAATATGGACAAACGCATTCGAATCGTGAAGAAACGTACCAAAACAAACACCGTTGATTGCGCCACGTCCATACATCCCAACCTGCTGGCAACGCGTGTCAAATGCCCAGGGAGAATCCGAAAATTAGACAATTTTCCCGAAACAACGGCGCATGTTGAAGTTATGGTTTGCCCGGATCGAAAAACTTTTAATTCCGAGAAGGGTTCTACCTGCAATGACCTTATTTGTCCTGTCGCTGATACATTCCGATGTCAAAAATTTGTATTTAACTTGAATATACACCAAACTGTGTTTAGTATCATAAAATTAACAGTAATTTATTTTTTATTTACAGAAATGTCCCCCAGAAGAAAAATACGGCTTCATCATTCCACCGACGAGGACTCTAAAGGTAAAGCATTAAGAGTGATGCTTTTCACTTGATAATAATATCATTCTCACAGTTGCTATTAGTATTTCCGTGCACGGATGGAACGGCTGATGCGCTACGGCGCGCTGCGGAAAAGTTGGGCTTTGACGTGAAAAGCTGCTGTGCATTCGATAAGGCATTGGAAGAATTTCAAACGGCACACCAGGATCTCATTATCATCGACAGCCGGTCGAAAACACTCGATTTTGACACGCTTTGCAGGTCTGTAGCAATTAATTTTTTATGCTTGTATCGAAACGCATTTATGGCACTTTATATTTCTTTTTCTATATTGATTTAAATGATGAAGTTTTCCCTGTAATTAAAATATAAAATTGATGATGATAATATCATTATGGAAACTTACGGTTTTCTAATAACAAGCATTAAGCAATATATTTCAGAACAGATTCAACTTATTATATTAATAGGAAATACATACTTTGATGGATGAAAGCATTTCTGATTAATGTAATACGCTTGAGCAATATTTTTCGCATTTTACTCTCTGCATCCACTAACTATAAGAATAATGGTGTAGGTTTTCTATTTCATTTAAGCTTAAGATATATGAAAAATCCTTTCAGATTAAATATATTTTTAGGGCTTGGTTCTAATTCTTTTATACGTATTTTTGCTAACAACGAATTTCTAATGGTGAGAAAAACATCAGCAAACATCCTTAAATAAATTTCCGCATTGTGTTATTTAAATAATACCACTTGGGAAGATTTCAGACAAAAGTCATTTGCTGTCGGAAGACAGGAATGACGCTGATGTTCTATTGTTTGTTGTTTCTCACGCTCAACTGAATTTTACACCACGAGCGAATATCCTTAATAATCTCTCACACTAACGATTTTGTTTTCCTCGTGACACATAACAACAAAATATATAGGTTATAACAAATTACAGCTTCAAGAAAGTTTTATTCATTATGTTGATAAAATTTCACTAAAACACTTACTAAAATTCACTTAATAGAACGTTTTCATCGTGTTGTCTTCTCGTTTACACTTACATAGTGTATTAAAAATTGAATTAATTCCAACTCTAAATTAGCTGGTTAATTAAGTTTTCTTCTCTTTCTGAATTTCATTTGCTAAAAACTTCTTGTTTCCTCTTCACTTGATATTCTCATTTGTAGCTTTAATCCAATTTCCAACCTAGTGTTTATCTCATCATCTTTTATCTAATAAGAGACCTACATAACTAGATTAGAACAAGAAGACCATTTGTTTAACTTAACATATACTAGCAAATTTTGTTTTACCTGCTAATACGTTTTCTTGGGTTTAATACATAAACAGAACTTTCCACAATTACCATTGCCCCACGCAAAGTTTCATGCAGTAGTTAAATGAGTTATAACAATTATTTATTTTAACCAGCAGGTTACCAATTGCTTCGCTCCTAATATGATATTGTTAGCATGTAGCATCTGTTGCAAATTTATTTCATCTTGCTGACATTATTGATACAATAGTATCAAGTCGTCTCTGTTAGATCATTTCTTATTGCTGACACCCCTTCTCTGCCTCTTCTTTTTAAACATGTTTCTTTTTGCTAAACAAACAAAGACATAATGCAAATTTCAAATCTTTCCGTTTATTCATTTGGGTGCTGTTATCAAATTCAGAACACTCCTTAATTTTATGCCCTACGATAGAACTTCGAAAAAAGGACGAAATGTTTATTTCCATTGCTCAGACAATATACAAACTTTCATCTTTTAAATACACTTTTTCAGCCCTTTTAATCCTTATAAATGATTTGCGAAAAAATGATAAAATACTTTAATTGTAATTCTCTAGCTATAAACGAACGTTCATTGTTCTACCTTCATTATTTGGTCGTCTGCAAAGAGAATAAATAAACATCCTCAATCCCCTATTTCAACCTTTGTAATGATAGCAAGATGCGAGTCTCATTTTTTATCAATAAATCCCATTCAAAACGTTAGTTTTCCATTTTCAAATTAACTTTTTTGCACACCAATTTCAAGCCCTTAAAAGTGAAATATTGAACAATCCCTTTTTAGTGCGTGCCTATAGTATATGGTGGTATAGTAGATAGACAGCAATATATAGATTGATTTAAGTCAATGATCTCATTTTTTGCTTTTTTTTTCAAATTATTTTTAAATTGTAATAGAATACTACATGATTTAGTTTTAATCTAGAATATAGACTGTGAATGGCGATTTGCCTTCAATTTCTCTTTTACAGTAACACATTTCGTGTTATTTCAAATTTCAGATCGATTCGCAGCACAAAAGGAAGTCAGCATATTGTCCTCGCGTCCGTCGTGAAAAGGAGGTAAAAAATGCATACGTTTTCACGCACACCCCATTCATGACACACTTCCACCAGTAATGAAAACAATCGAAACAAAATTGAGCCCCCGTGCACAGCAGAGTGGATGTAGGCCAGAGTCGAGTACTTTTCAAATTTTACAAACATTATCATGTTCGTACACACATTAATGTTAACGTGAATCTCATGGTACTCGACTTCATCATCCTGTTATTACGATACAACTTTATAATAAACTGCTTTTTATTTTGCAGTGCATTCGAGAAGGATGACAACTTAATCATGTCCCATTTAGAGATAGGCTTCAATAGAGTAAGCTAAATTTTCCTTTCTAATGAATCAAATTCAACTCAGTTGAGACGTTTTTTCAGTATTTAATTAAGAATGTCTTTACAGTGTCTAGTTGAATCATTAAATGTAATTTCGTGGTATAACGAGCTGATGCAGCTAAAAACCAGTGACTGTCGAAACGCAATGCAGATTGGAACAAATCAAATCATGTACAAAGCCATGAATGGCACTCGAGATCCGGTTATAGTAATGGATGAGATTGGCCGATTACAAGTATGATTCAATATTGAGCAGGGTACCTCAAAGAAGTCATCAAATTTCTCATTTCAGTATCTGAATGGAGCATCTGAACGTCTCCTCGGTTATCGCGCAGAGGAGACGCTCGGTAAAACGATTCAGACGCAGCTGGCTGGTGATCCGAATCAGATTCAAACGTTGATCGGCGTTGTCTCCAAGGGTAAGACATGGCAGGGCTTGGTGGCATTTAAGCGGAAAGCAATGGATACGCTCAATACAACATGCAAAGCCTTTCCCATTGTGTGCGCAGGCCGGTAAGCCTACCTACCGAAGCTGATGTGAATCGGACTTGAGTCCTTATCAAATTGAACTCTTCGATTACAGCACACCCACACACGTACTGCTTATCATAGACACATTTGGTCCGGCAGAAGGGTATATGAATCAATCCCGAGGGAGTATAAACTCAATGCGCAAATCGTCCGTCGACTTTAAGAACACGGATTACGGAAGAAGAACGTCACTGGCAAAGCTTCCACTCGAAGCACCTATTACAAAGGTATTATCAACGTGAGTAAATGACTAATTGCCGTCATTAATAATTTGATATTGTAGATTATTAATTTAATTTATGATGTACAAATACAAAGCACACCTGTTGCTGGCGCTATGCTTGAGAAGGTAGTCGATATGCTCAAGTGCACCGAACTTTATTCGCCCAGTGTGAAGGAAGAAGCGAAGGGATTGCATGAAGAGCCTGTGGCATCTAACTTGATTGAAGCCCTCTTATCGGTGAGTGAAGTACACGATCTTATTCGGCTCACTTGTGACGTTATGACGCAGTACTTGCAACTGATTACACATCACGTGTGATTCTTTCCTAGCAACATTCATCTGGTATGGGTCTCAACTCGAGGCGTAGCAGTAACGACTCGAGCACTTATCGGGCTACGAACAAAGCAATGCGCATCAAACCTAAAGTAGACAAGTTGCTGGAGAATGTGCTCGACTGGGACTTTAACGTGTTCAAATTGGAGGCCCTTACCGAACGTCGTCCACTCGTGAATATCGGCGAGCAGATAATGGCGCATTATGATGTGCACAAAACTCTCGGCTGCGACGAGCGTACCATGTATAACTGGCTGCTGAAAGTGGAAGCCAGTTACCATTCGTCGAATCCGTATCATAATTCATCACATGCCGCCGATGTCTTGCAGGTAATTACTTAGTTTACCCTGCTTTCTCAGGAGCATCATAGTTGTTGACTCTTTCTGCTCTCCAGGCCGTTGCAGTATTTCTAACGAAGGACCGTCTTCGCCTGGTGCTAGATCCAATTGACCAAGCTACGGCGCTAATCGCCGCGGCTGCACACGATATCGATCATCCGGGTCGATCCAGCGCATTTCTCGCCAATTCGTCTAATCCACTAGCAATTTTGTATAATGACATTACAATACTGGAATCGCATCATTCTGCGTTCACGTTCAAAATGACATTGTGTAAGCTTAATTGAATTCATTTTGATTGTGGCATTAACACAGCGTTGCATTTATTTCAGATGATGACAAGTGTAATATATTTAAGCGCATGGACCGCGAAAGCTATAATCTCGTCCGTTTCAATATTGTTGACATGATTCTGGCAACTGAAATGACCAAGCATTTTGAGCATCTCGCCAAGTTTGTGAACGTATTCTGCACGCAGAGCACCGAAGAATTTGAAGACGTACTTCCAGATGTTTTGTCCGTGCCGGAAAACATTACTCTTATAAAACGTATAATGATAAAGTGTGCAGACGTCTCTAATCCGACGCGTAACTTGCCAATGTGCATAGAATGGTCCAAGCGAATTGCAGAAGAATACTTTCAACAAACTGATGAAGAACAAGAGAAAAGCCTGCCAGTTGTTATGCCGCTTTTTAATCGGGAAACTTGCAGTGTGCCAAAATCTCAAATCGGGTTTATGGACTTTATAATTAACAATATGATGGATGCTTGGCATGGTAAGTCTGTCAATAAACTTTTAAAAAGTATTCGTTAAAGAAATTTGATAATTCTAGCCTTTATTGATATGCCTGAGCTAGTAACAAACATGCGTAAGAACTACCTTGCTTGGAAGGAAATGGATGATCAAAACTGCTCAACCCTGAGCGACATTGCAAAAATGCAAGAATCTTCGAGGACGCACAGGCTAACCTTCTAATATCAGTAATTAAGTAGAAAAATGGCTGCTTTCAATCATCTATCTAATTGTGTAAATACTAATCAATTGCGAATCATTTGTGTATAACGCAATTTTTTCTTGACTGACAATTACTTCCACTATCCTAAACCACTTATAACTCTAATCGAGTATATCTTTTACTACAAATGTACAATTTTATGCGAATTTACGACATGTACGCTGTGCGTCCATCCTCAATGTCACAATCATAGTGTGTAACTAAATATTATACTTAAAAGCAAAGTTAAAGGTGAATTACACGAATCATATCTATACTATACTTCTTGTAGCCTTATGAAATCATATGAATGTAAATTATGCGTTTTTAATTGTTAATAAATGCATTTTCAGTGCACTAGTAAATATATTTTCTTTAATATTGAGAATTTTTGGAACAAGCATTATATATTATATGAAACTTCAGAATTCACATCTTAGATGTCGCACTAACCACTTGAAGATGTGTAAAGAACGCAATGTATAAAACTAGAATACTACAAAATTGAGTGCAGATCTTTATTATTCGAAAAAGCTTTTGGGATTTTGTGCTTTCTTATGCTACAAAATATCTGTAAATTCAAATAGATTTAACTTTTCCTTTAGGCATATTTCATAAAGAACTCATCCAGTCCACGATATCGGTTACATTTTTTTTTCATGCATTTTGTATGCTTGTCAAGAAGTTGCCATTTCGTTCATAGAGAACGCACTCGCGCACATGTAGATTTGTAATATGTTTATAACCTATAAACAAATCCTGATCTGCCTGGTAGGTTGGGGTTTGCTCCGAGTTTGGTTACGGGTATTACGCAGTTCTCTATACCAGTTGCGATTAATACAGAAATGGTTAATATATCTAAAACATAATGTGGCTTACCACAGGCTTGATCGATATTGCAACTTGACAATCATATGATCGTCCTTCTCGGTCCTTTTCGTCCTGTCAATTTGTGCTTGCGTCGTGGTTTTGGTAGTTCGCAGCCTTTGCGCTTTCAGTACGGATCGGAAGTCGGTTCGTCCAGCAAAGACGGGAGTATGTAAGGAATGTCGACATTAAAGTGAAACACAGCGTCCCCGCTGGGCCCATCGCCGTGGCGCGTCCATAGTAAACACGGAGCGCATCCAACCACTAGATTCGCCATTTCCGTAGAGGCGGCAGTTGCCGCCACGACAGAATGGCAGGCGAGGCGTGCTCCAGCGGCAACCGTAAACGAAGCAAACTATGTCGCCAAAGCTCTAGTCGGTCGGGCGGGAAGGATTCCGACATCGACACCGATCGCTCCTCGGTGGGGTTGGCGGGAGCGCAAACCACGCGAGGTGGTATTCGCGTATATAAAATCGTAGTGCTTGGCGATGGTGGAGTAGGCAAGTCTGCGGTCACGCTTCAATTTGTCAGCCACAGCTTCTTAGACTATCATGATCCTACAATAGGTATAGTTTTACTTTACAATGTATTGTCATAAAATTTCAAATCAAATTTATTAATAAATATTATATAAACTTGCAGAAGATTCTTACCAGCAACAAGCAGTAATTGATGGAGAGCCTGCACTGCTTGACATTCTTGATACTGCTGGACAGGTATATTACATAGCAACTTATTGCAGCTTGCAGAATATGTAATCTTATTTTGTAATTGTAGGTGGAATTCACTGCCATGAGAGACCAATATATGCGATGTGGTGAAGGCTTTCTTATTTGCTACAGTGTGACTGATCGTCATAGCTTCCAGGAGGCACTTGAGTATCGAAAGTTGATTCAGAAGGTTCGTGCTTCAGAGGATACACCGCTTGTTCTTGTAGGCAATAAGTTTGACTTGGAAATGCAACGCAAGGTTACTACCGACGAGGGTAAATCCCTTGCACGCCAATTTGGTTGTCCATTCTATGAGACTTCAGCTGCATTGCGCACGTATGTTGACGATGCGTTTCATACATTGGTACGTGAAATTCGCTCTAAAGAACGTGTAAAATTAGGACTGTGTCATAACGAACGTAAGCCGCATCGTCATAGTAAGTGGTGGCGCTTACGGAGCATTTTTGCGCTAGTTTTCAAACGGAAGCGCCATCATCAAGGTTCTTAAGTACACTAAACAGGCAAGCAAAGAAGGCACTCATTCATGACAACGTGGGGACAATGTTCATATTCACACTTCCAGTATGTTAAAAATCTGAATCATTCCAAAGTGCTAGAATGTGTACTAATGATCAACTAATAGCAGTAATATGATTTAACAAAGCAATAATTTATTGAACTTATATCAGAGGAACGCACAAGTTAAATCTTATCATTTAATGTTATAAGTTAGGTGGATGCTAACGTATCGCTTAAATCAATCTTATTTATATGTTGCACAAAAAGAGCATATTAAAATTAGTTGTTTTAATGTGCAATACAATCAAGTAATATAAAGCACATTACGAAATAACAAAGACCCAAGTCCAAAACCATTTACAATTGAATGTGAATGAAATTATTAGATTAGCATTAGTAGACATATATTTCAATTAAACGACCAATTAGACGAACCTAATTGAAGTTGATTTTATTGAATAATATTTATTAATCAGATTTGCTGGACCAGATCGGTGTTTCACGTGCAATACTAGTCATAGGTTAATGAAAACCTTGAAGACATATATCTATATTGATATTATCTATTCAAATATGAATATTGTTGTTGAAACTATATGAATTCGACTTTGATTTCATGGCATTCTGTTCAAACTGATTAAGTTTATAGTTGCATACATTAATTCTACTGTTGAATTTTGATTGTACTTGAGTGTTAATGAACAAAACAAATGGAGTCTATACAATGTATAAAATATATTTAATTGTTAAGTGTCATGGACATTATAAAATATTATTGAATCATCTGTAGAAAGATTGTTATTATCATGCATAATCAAAATTTATTACTAATGCCAAAGATTTAAAGAAACATATTGTGGATTATACTTATGCATTGTTAGATCGCACAAATATTGCTTATCGGATTTATCAATTTTTTTTCAACATTCTTTCATTTCAACACCATTATCATATCAGTTGATCACTGAGTATTGCAATAATGACCTAAGCTTAAATATAAGCAGCTGAACTTAAACTGTCGATAATATCTCTTTTTAACCGTAAGTTGAGGAATTTTAGACACGTTTTCACTACAGCCATAAGTTGTCTGTAGGGAAAATTTAACGCGTACTACGAAAACAGGGTGTAACAATGATTAATTTCAATTATCGATAAATATGCGTTTCTATTTAGTTCAAACTTGCCACAAAATTGCATTCCTAGTTTGTGGGATTTTGAATATACATTGCAGCCGCTGTATATTGAGAAACAAGAGAATACCATTATGTAAGATATATCACGTCTGATATTTTATGACTATCACAATCATGCCGCCTTAACCAGAGGGCGAGCGTGCTATTCGGGAAACGATTTATTAACGAACATAACGATATTGCAATAACTAATCATCAGAAATACATTAATCAAATCTTTCTCTAGGTGTTTTTCACTGTGAGTCAAATGTACCCATAGATTCAAGACTTGGTAACGAATAATTGAGTTTAATGTGAGAGTATATTTTATCTAGCGTAGAAGATTACGTTCCTGAAAATGTAAGTGTACTGAGTAGATTACGGACCACCCCAAAACACTCAAATATAAGGTGTTATTCTTAAGAGAATAACAAACTGTACTATAAATGAGAACTTGTTAATTCAAGAACTGGACAAAAATAAAAACAATTTTATTCTATGTCATTATTTACTTTTAAGTATTTATGAAATGTTCATAGTTTATATCTACAATTACGGTTGTTTGAATGTTTTTCGAATTGTTTACATCGTGTATTCTTTGTATTTGTAAATAGAGCCATTATTTGTTTAGAAGTTTAGATAGACGTCATATTTATTGCTCTCCAAGATTCAAACTTTTCACGCAGTTGACACTTTATAGATTCATCAGAAAATATATAATTGATTGATTCATAGCTTAGTTTATATAAGTCCTCTCGCGACAGATTACAGTGCTGATGAGCAAGCAAATATTCTTTAGAGAGGTCACACAAAAAGACACCCTTGTCGTCAGTCTGTAAATAAATATAAAAATTAATCGATAATGATATGTCTATAAAAAATACTTACACATAGGCAAAATGGCAAATTATGCTCCATCCATTTCTTTATATGATGAGTTGAAAAACTATCCACTGTTCCACAGATGACATTTGAACTCAGACATACTTCTAATGGTATATTTCTGAGTTGGTCAACATTAAATGTTTCCTTATTATTTCCTTTCATAGTATGTAAGCAAGTTCCATGACCTATTCGGTCAGGCACAAAATTTAACATCTCCACTTCTTCCATATCACTTTTAACTTCCCCACAGTGTAATGTTACTTTTAAGCCAGCTTGCCTTGCTTCAACAAATTCCTGCCTTGGAAAAACTCCCACTTTTGGATTGCCGCATAGATCAACCCCAATGACAATATCTGGGTGTAAATTATGCATTTCTATTATCAAATTTATAACTTCTTTATTTTCAATGGCATCAAACTTTCTATCCAAACATAGTATAAGTTTCACAATAATTTCAAGATCTCCTTTCATATCTTGGATAGCTTGTATTACTGCTAATACATATTCCTTTCTAGTCATGTTGGTTTCTGCTCTTGGTGTAGTTCTAAGTTCAATGTACACTGTGCCATCTTGATAGAAATCTTTGATAACACTTTGAGTTGCTTTGTATACTGTATCAACATTATTAGTGGTCTGATGGGCAACTGCAAAGAGTTGGAAACATTCATCTAGTGTTCTGGATGATTTTGAGAGTAATTTTGTAAGTTTTTGATATTCCCTTGCATCAGATTCTAGGCATCCCAATGATAGAAGTGTTTCATTGCTTAGTGATCCATTCAAATGAGCATGTAATTCCTACAACGGATAAACATGGTGAAAAGTGTGGTTAATTCTGAGCATAAAAAACAAAAACCGTTATAACAATAAAATAACATACTGAGCAAACATACTATTTTTGGCAATGATTTGCAGAACTCCTCCATCCTAGGCAATTACAATTTCGATGGTCGCAATTGTCACGATCAACGCCGATCTACGACAGCACGATTTGCTATGGTCTATCTAACGCTGATCAACTGCTTTAAAAAGTATTCTTCTACTTTGTTATGAGCATAATGGGCATTTAAGTCAATCAAAGCGCAATGCCAGTGTAATTTATTCTTTATAAATGCATTTATTAATGATTTCGTCCGATGTGTGCCTTAATGACATGGAGTTCAAATTTAGCCCAACGTCCCAGTCTTATTTCGCAAAAGCATTTAAAGATATTCGAATTATTTTTACTATGTTTTGTAATCAAGTTTAGGAACCGCCTCGGGAGCGTGCTTCGCGGCGCGGTGGTTACGAGTCAGTGGGTCACAGGTTCGATTCATGCTAACAACTATATTCTTGGCAGCGTTGTAGTTTAAAACCAAGCTGAGAGTCTGCAACCTGCCGAACAGGAAAACGGTGCAGCTACTGAGCGGCCAGTGGTGGGAGGTTAAGTACGGCGTCGGTCTATAACCGATATAACCAACCACGACGCCCTTCACCAAGAAGTTGAATACGAAAGGGGTTAAAGTTGATGGTGATGATAATCAAGTTACTCTACTATGCTAAACTAAAATGTTGCGCTTACCAACAGTTAGTTATAGCTGAACTGGTCTACTATTTTGAATTTTGCACGGAACCTATCAATTTCATGTTTATTCATTTTTTTGTACATTGTGCCTGTGAACATTCGCACAAGTTTCTTCTGATTTTTTCGTAAAAATAACCATTATAAATATGCGATTGCTCCGCTTCGTAGCTCAGTCAATATGCCGTCTGACTGTAACAATACAGATGTACAATAATATAACATACAATAAATCGCCGGGATTTCCAATCTGGAGTTTGTTTCGCTGTGGACATTCTCAAGTCAAAACGTCCAAGTCCAAGACCATGATTTTTCATTACTTCCAAGTTAATAAGCTATTCTATAAAATTGATTAAAAAGTTTTGATATTTGGTTAAATATTTGCATGTAACGAGGAAACTATTAGGTATAGGTAAATTTTGGTTTGTATTATTTCTATGTTAATTAGAAATACCTCAAAAATAATGTAAAATTTGATCAATTTGGGCTGTACTAGCCAAAATGGGTTGCAATTTTAATTCTCTTTGCAATGCACCAAGCCTAGCTCACACTCCCACCCAACCTTTGTAATTAAAAAACAAGTACTATATAAAGAAACAAAACGCACAATAAATTTATTCTGAAGAAGGCAACAAGACAATGTTTAACAAATTAATATTTAGTAAGTGTTATAGTTAACTTTAATTCATTGACTCCGACGTGCGAACTTCGGAAATTATTATTATTTTAGCACTACAACAAGCATCAACAATAGGTTTTGAACATGGACTTTGGATTTAAATAAGTACTTTTTATTAGTAAATTGTGTTAATATTTACATCTTCTATCAAGTGGTAGTTAATTAAACATCTTGCAAATCAACATCAATTGTATTATTCGTGTATTTACAAGCTTGGTCACTATTTATGTAATAAATTAGGTTTAGGTGAGTATTCTACAAGATCAGACTTCAAATGCATTTCTAGAAAATACTTGTATAAAAATATGTGTCCCTGCTGGCTCTTTTACAAGTCACTATTTACAGGTGTATTCTTCAACCCTCTC
The DNA here is from genome assembly GCA_027575565.1 of Diploeciton nevermanni. Classification (NCBI taxonomy): domain Eukaryota; kingdom Metazoa; phylum Arthropoda; class Insecta; order Coleoptera; family Staphylinidae; genus Diploeciton; species Diploeciton nevermanni. The sequence continues at coordinate 31,173 of JAODIE010019803.1, forward strand.
GCTGCACGTCTCACATTGCACATGGCAACACCAATGAAACTTGCAGTTGCACTGCCACTGTCTGATGTATTGGTGTGTATTGTAACCGCGACCACAACACATGAGATTACATCCGCCATGGCCTAAAATAAATAGTAATATTAGATTCAAGATGCGAGTAAACAGGATGTAAGTTACCTTGCGAAGTTCTGTTGCAGATCCTGCCATGAGTACCAAGAGATCCCGTCTCTAGATTCTTCTCGCAATAATTTGGTGACGAATGCAGAAATACTAAATCAGTTTGCTTTGGGCGTTTCTTCGTTGCTTTCCTGCCCTTCTGTAATACGTGATGTGTGAGATGAGGTTTTGCCGTCATGGTGGTTACGGAACGTGCCCGATAATACATCTTCATCAAGCTATCACCAATATGGCGGAAGGATGGTAAAGACTTCCAGCATGTTTTCATCGTGCAACTACCAGACACGCCGTGACATTTACACTCTGTGATGAGATTCATTTGTATAGCCTAATAGAATTAATTGCATTAAATGCGGCGAGTTAAAGAAATTTGAATAATAGCGTGTGATGTTACCTTTCGGCCAGCTTTATTGTTATGGAGGTTCATTAGTGAACGTTCGTCTCCCTCGAATTCTCTGGCATCTAGAAATTTTCTTGCGAAGCGCATTCCAAAGGCTACGTCCACGCTACATCCGGACCACTTCCAACCAGCCGGTGTGGGTTCTCGGGAACGAGGACTTCTGGAGCAGCCGCATGCTGATATATTACCGCGAGCGCATGCTGCTGTGATGGCGTAGGTCACTCCTGCACTGTTTATTGCATATGTAAATGCAGCTTCTCTTGAACCTTAAATGAATTGAAAATTTTAAAATAAACAAGGCTTATAATGAATATCTATAGTATTGTACTTTCTCATTCATTATTGTATGATCAATCTCGTTTTAAAAATTATTTAAAACATGTTTATACCTTCAAAGGCAGCATAAATATATGTTTAATCTACCAAAAGTATAGGAGATTTATTAAGCTGGCTGGAAAACAGGTAATAAATGTAAGAAGTTGAATAGAATTGTTTATTACTATAATTACTTTCTTCTGTTTGATTTAATTCCACTAAAATATGTTTGCAAATTTACGGAGTAATGAAGAAAGTCTATTTTATCTGGCATATTCTAGTTTTGGTTTAGTTAATAATTCACTCGGAATAAATCGAGCATGAATAGAGTTGATATCTTTAAAAAATTTCTTCCTCTCTTCTTATTTGTGCATAACTATAATTTTAACACCTACAATAACCTCATCTGAATCATCTAATTCATGCTCGCATAAATATGATAATGACATCACTCGTCATTGATAAATGTAATAAATGTTTATTACATGCGTTCGGCACGCCGGTGTTTGATAACCAATCATTAACATTAATACACCATGTTGCGGAATTTTATGGAAGACACGACTGGGGAAGTCGTCGAGTGCAAAACATGCTCAAGAAACAAGCGCCACAAGACGAGCACAATCGCCGCTCATTTCGTATGCGACGCGTGTATTCACGCCTTCGAATTGTGTTTCGTAGCAACAAAGGGCACGCCGCCGCCTCGCTGAATCTCGTCTAAAAATCACAATCTTTTCATAACGATGCATTAAAAACGAGAAACAAGCAATCTTGCAAAAACAGCTGAGAAAATGACGCGAGAATACCCTACGTCTGAAAAAAAGTAGCTATTGTTTGACAGTGTACTGTCAACACTGCCTCAATATCATTTCAATGTAAACATTAATGTGTTGCGAATAGTGGAATGAATTCTGAGCACGTTTTGTCATTTCATTGAGAAGCAGGATCACGGATAATTAAAATTATAATGAGACTTTGTACCGCGCAGCCTGAAAATGTTTACAATAAAGTATTTTCTTTCTCTTTAGGACTTTAGAACTTTGGTCCTTCAAACGTGCTATTTCACTTTCACCACAGTGGACAAAAAGGACACGTCAAATATAAATTTAAAATGAACAACCCGGAGATGGGCGAGAGTTCTTGAATTTCTATTGTTACATATGGAGTTTAGAAAATTGGAAAATGATGTAAGTGAAGTAGAGTTGCTAAATCAGTGGTGCTCATTCAGAATAGAGTTATCAAGTATTAATTGTTGCTTCTTTAATTCTGATTTATTGTGATAACAATTAATATTTGGTATTTTGATCTTAAAATAATAAAATCGAAGGGCTCCCAATATTTAGGTTCTCTCTTTTATGCCATACTGATAGATAAAGAACGGAATGGAGAGATACTGTTCATGCTCTCTATATTTTGTTCTGGGTATATAGATGTTAGTTTGTATGGCCAACAAGATCATATGCTATATAGAACGAGATCTTCTTAAATTTGCATTAGGTTGGCATAATTGATATCCGCTGCTGTCACAACAAACAAAGCAAACCGAAGCTAACAACTCACTTCGAGTAAGTTAGAAAAGTGAACGAAGCCTATGTAAAATTTTTTAAGAAATCTCGTTTGTGCAAGTTTTGTACAATTTGTAATATCCCACGCAACTGTTTGCTGAAAACAAACATTACTTGCTATTATATTGTCTTTAATTAATCTAATATGCCAACTACGTGAGCGTAAAATAAAGCTTATTGCAGTGAAACGGGATGTAAATTCATATCTGTGCATATTTTTCTTTAATTCGATAGTTTATTACAAGTCGTTGTATTATAAGCTCCTCAAATAACAGCGTAATCCGCGCAGCCATGTTATTTATATCGTCATTACTTATACGCCTTGTTAATTCGTAATAACCATCTTATCTCCATTCTTAGCTCTTAACGCAGTCCTAAAAAGAGTTGGAATGAAGATATCCAAGCGATTTCTCCTACAACTTAATTACGCACATAATCTAAACTTTCCAACTCTTAAATGAGTTAATTTACTCAATTCCGCATTTATTCATTTAGATTTTTACCTAAGCGGTTTGCTTCACGCATTGAAAGCCCATTGAAACCGCACTGAATTACCATCGATTAATCTTGTCTACTTAAGTGCTTTGTACGTCCGCGAGCCATCCCAGATTAAGATGCGCGTTTACATACACGTATGATGCGATGATTCCCGACAAATTCAGGTACGCAATGAAATATATTGAAGGTATCGTTGGCGGATAGCGTTGAAGTTACCTGGAGGCAGCTGTAGTGGCCACTGCAAGTGCCACCGTTGGAAAGAATCTCCATCTCGCCCACGCTGGCATTATATGGATAATGGACGGTCCATAAAATCGCCAATGGTCTACATATGCGCGTATGCGATGTGTATAGATATTTTTCTTGCTTCCAAATTCGAACAGACATTTTATTTTCTAAGCGCGACTCATATTTGATACAGAAGCAATCTCTGAGTGAGAGTGAGAGTATAAAAGTACATTAGATTAACTTCAAAGGTATTTGCACTTATTATATTTATGATTAAATAATACGATTAACATTTTGGTCCTTCAAATTGACAGTTTCTTTGAATTACCATATTTATAAGAATTTTCATTCACACAAATTAATAGATATATTTTTGCTTTCTTGTGCTACAGAGTTTTTCTCTGTGTTGTTGATGGTACTACCTTAAACCAACATTTTAATGCGTTTTGAAATATATAGCAAATGTAGAAGTAGTAAAGATATAAATAAAAATATATCAGGTCTTAAAGCTGGCTTTTTTTATTTGTAAAATATTTTAATATGAATAGGATTAAGTACTAAGCACTTAAGTATTTCCAGAGACTACCTTTATTGTAATTTTATTTATATTAAAATTTGCTTCTTTGCACTGAACAATATTTTAATCAGTGGCAATTTACAAGTTCGCCTTCGAATGATATGTATAGTTAAGTCAATTCATATTTGCAAAAATCCGTGCATCTCTTGGAATAAAATCAAGGCTTGAGAAATTTAGCAAATAGTCAAGGTGCCACAAACTTCCAAAATTGTTTTTTTAATTTTCTTATTTGTGAGTTTATAGTTAACATTTTTTTCAGTGTAGTTTCAAGAGACAATTTACCCTGGAAGTTTATAAGGCTTATTTGGTTTATGTTATAAAATGATAAACATTTCTGTTTTGAATTGTTTGAGTTGGCACTTTATTATTGGCAACTCGAAGACAACAAGTCGAAGACAGTCGAAACAAAGGCAGTTGGCACTTCATGCATTTAATTTTTTTCTAATCTATTATAACTAACTTGAAAATAATTTGACACGTATTAGGTCATATCTACAATTTTTTTAAAAAATGGTATGCGCGTGTTTATATATTAAAAACACAAAAATGATGTTCAAAACAGTCTTTTCTAGTAGTCATTTCTAAATCTGTTTTTTAGGCATTAAATTAATTGCCAAGTATTTCGCAGATATTTCTTCATTACAGACAGAAAACGAGCAAACTCGAAGAGCTATCAACATTTTTAACATTCACGCCGCATTTTCATGATGCCTCCCTGCTGCTGCCATAATTTCATGCTGCATTTCGATTAAGAAAAACCGGCGCGCTCTCGGTGGCCATCCCAGAGACACAAGAAATGCACATTTACTTTACGGCCAGCACGCAGCACGCCATTCCATTGCGATTGGGGACAAAAACGTCGCGCCGCATATCAACAAACTTATAAATACTTTAATACGTTAATGAAACGCAGGCGGGATGAGGTAATTAACGTTATCGCAATGAGTGAGCGAGTGAGTCTTCTCCAGCTGTCGGCTCCGGTTCTCCTACCAATATATGGGAAACCAGAGAAAAATGCACAACTGACAGAAGCAATCGGTATGGTAATGCATATTATATTTCCTATTGCTACACAAACTCAGCAAGTCATCCGCTTTGATTTCTTGAATGCATATAATACACAATCCGATTCATTTTAATTATTGTTGAATTATTATTTCAGAAACGCAAAGACGAAATTTATTCAATCCACTTTGATTTGATGCGTTTGCTATTCTGGTTGGAAGCAATTTAATGCTCAGCGCATTCAGCGTTATTATTTATTATATAAATGCACAGTAATAGGGCTGCTGTCGATGCAAACACAGATGATATTTACGACCGCTCATTACATGTCAAGCACTGAAGAGGTATTTCCCAACAAAAAGTAACCATCTGCAATTTGCATTTCCATCTGCACTCAACCTTAATGGCAACTCAGAGAACGATTTGATTCTAATTGAATTCGGCCCTAATTTTTATTTGCAACTAATAAATTCGGAAATCGCAAAGGAAGCAATTTATTACGTGCTCCATTCAGGACACACTATGGTAGTACATTGGTAGAGCAAGAAACTCTTGGTTAATACCGCCAAACATGGTTATGTTATCTCGCTGCTGCGTGGACACCGCATACGTGAGAAGACTCCACAATGACTTTATCGCAATGTAATCACGTGAAATCTAAGTTAAAGGATACCAACTGACATGTCAAGACAAACGTGAGAACGTCCCTTCTAGGCCGAACTGACAGAAATAATGAAGAACAGCTTCTTAACTAGATGGCGCCTTGCCAATAATAGAAAATATCCTAGAAATATAATCAGGTAACAAGAAGAGGTAATAAGATGCGTCTTATCATTCGAGGCGATCACCATTTGCGCAAACGAGAGAAGCTCGTAGAGAATCGTGCCGAGTCCCACGCGGCACTGTCGCTTCATTCATGCATCTGAGTAATTGTTTCCCCTTTGTGAACACCGCATTGCGCACGGCAGTACATCAACACCTACAACTTTTTGCGTTCGATCGGCGAGTAATTGCAGCCGCGAGGTGTTGTGGGTCTCCTTCGGGCGGGCCTTTAGCCATTTGCGAGAAAGCGACACTTATTGCGCGCGGTAAGAGAGCCATGGGAACTCACGGAAATTCACGGATGACACAAAAGAATAAATTCTGGGACGGTCTCGCCAATGCTCGATCGCATCGAAGAGGAGAGGCGTCACGTTTTTAATTAATTTTATTGCATTATTAATTTTTATTACCACAAGTGCTTTATACATATCTAAACATTTCAGTGCTTTGCAAAGAAGAAAACTGTAAGTATTGAAGTTGGATATCCCATAGCTTTGTTTTGCTAGCTATTGAAATAAATATAAAAAATATCATCATTGTCTTTAAAGAAACGCTTTAGGGATATTTTTTCTTCCGATGCATTCCAACCTGATTAAACAAAATTTATTGACTTTAGAATGATTATTTTTTTCCCACAGAAACTAAAACTCATCGTATGATGATAGTTCAAAGAAGAAATCATGTTCCAATGAAATTATGTCAATTAACTTAAAATTTATGTTCGGACAGACATGAATTTTAATACGTTATGTCTATTATTAGGCACGGAATTTGGTCAAAAAATTATAAATTCGTTTTTGAGAGAGTTTAAGTTGAATGTGCTCGCTTTATAATAATGTTCACTAATCATGTCTACTTGCGCCATTCTAGGCAGTTTCTAATGAAAACATTACAAACTTTTCTAGAATTTGTATTCATAATTTAGAAACCACATCCTTGCGAGGTAAACATTTTGCTTTAATATTTATTTCAATAAATTTTTCTCTAATTTTATATCTTTTCTCTTCTTGTTTCCTACACTCGTCACAATCATATGTTTACAGTTTCGACTATATAGTATGTGTTGCATTTATGAGACAGGCATAAAGGTTAGACTCGTGTTTGTGATTTGCTTGGCGATTTATTTGCTGTTGAAAATAATAGAGCAGAAAGTTTGTATTAATTTATGGGTAAAAAGTGGTATTAAGTGGCCTACGGTGTTTATAAACGGTATAAGTTATTCCAGCACGTCAAAAACCGACGGAAATGTTCGGGAAATGAAAAATTGTCGAATCACGATTAACAAAATAGCTGAGGATTTTAACGTATTGTATACGTACGAATATGACTCGTGCCTCAGCGAAATTTGTTAACATAATGTCGTTACTGGTGTGTAGTTCTTTGGCTAAAAACAACACTATTATCATGCCTCAGTCACCATATTCACCAGACTATTCGTCCCGCGGCTTTTTCTTCTCCTAAAATTGAAAAGGTCTATGAAAGAACGAAGAATTGCGATGATTGAGAAGATTAAGACTGCCTCGCTGGAGGAGCTGAAGGCAATACCCAAAAGTGTATTTCATAAATGTTTTGAAGACTGAAAAAAGGTCAGATACAAAGTGTCTCTGATTAAATTTTGAATAAATAAATAAATATTTTTTATAAAAATAAAAAAAAAAACACTTTACTTTTTCATCACACCTCGTAAACTACGCATTAATTATTAAAACCTATTTGCATATAAATCTTTTAAAATGTAAACAATTGTTCCTGCCAATTCGTAAATTTGGCGACGGCAAACGCACGCACGATAATAATCTAGAGAGCCGGCATTAGTGTGCCGTGCCTATGTAACGTCCAGACTCGAACATTTACAAAAGGACTCAGAACAGAGTTTCATTAAGGACTGAATTCGAGATTTCTGATCAGCTCACAAGCAATAAACTTAATAATATTAAAAAAAGGCTTATTTTTATCAATTCTACTACAAGTGGAGATTCTCACCCGGGAAGACCAGGCTATCAAAAGAGATAACCGGAGACGCAGGCGATCCGCAAGATGGATCTTCTCACGCGTGCTCCCGCCTATACAACAGTGTATTACAATGTTTAATTGAAACTTTATTACTTGCTATATCTTAATTGTTGGATCCGATTTTGCTGGCAAAAACTTTTTTATAGTCATATCATACAGTCACAAATAAACAAGCCAATGCGGTCAAACGCCAGATAAACAATAGATGAACTAGCGAAGAAACAAATGGATTTTCGGCTCGCCATTCGGATAGATTCGGAATAAATCAACAACAAAGTTTTACAAATTTGTAGATCTGTAGAGTAAATAATATATGTTTTTGAATGCACCTGGTACAAAAAGTTGGAGTCTGCAGTTTATATTTATAAAGAAAATAAAGTGGTACAAATGATAACTATTATTAGATGTACCCATAAAAATCGTTCCTTAGCAGACATAAGAATTGTTAGAAGACCTTACTATACTAAAAAAAACTTTTACATTCTTACCAACAACCACAACGTGTCCAAATGACTCCGGGTTGCCAATCGCAGTACAATTCCATCGCTGATGTCGGAATTGATAGCGACATTCCTGCCGAGCCATCCTGACCCCATCCCCAATGGCAACCATGGCATCCGGATGCGTTCGACACATTTGGCGCTGTTTTGCAGTCAGTCCTGGTACCCGCGCGCAAATCACCTCAGCATTCAACGATAAAATGCAGCAAACGAACCTATAAATTCAAACAAAGGCAGAAATCAAAACTAGAATAACCATTGCTAACCATGAAAAGTTAATTGAGCTGTCGGCACAAAATGGCAAGTTCAAACAAGAAACTTGGTCGCACCAGAAGTGCAGTCACTGTGAATTAAGCAATTGCTAAATAAGTAGGCAGAACTAACCACATAAACAACAAAGTCGACAGGCATTCAAACAATTGGAATGAGCACTTCGAACAAACCGTAAACAACACAGTTTGTAATAATTTATCTTGAGCATAATGAATTAATACAACATAATTTTTTGTAAGATTTCTGTTTCTCTATAAATACTTTATTATTTATTAGTAACAGTTTGAAAGTTTAAATTAAAGCAAAATGTAAGAAAATTATATATATTATTTGTTTGTATATTGGCTATGCCAATCATCTTCCATTTCATCAATCAGTAAAAACCTGTACGGGAAATCCAAGTTAACCCAACGCACACAAAACATCGAATAAATGTTGCATCTAAAAAGTTGCAGTTGTGACTGCATACCATGCATTTTTTCTTATAATCCGTAGCGCAGTCGGTAAGCCGTCTGACTGTAGGAAGGTGACAGCAAAGTGCATATTCGAGGGACACGGGTTCAAATCCTGCTGGGGGTATATTCAATAATGAAATAGAGGTCAAGTACGGTGTCGGTGTCCGGCCGGCATGATTGAGTATGTATGCTCAAAAAATAACAAATAACAAAAACAATACTTTCATTAGTAAATCAGAATCTCGACTTCCACACATCATGTGACAAACTCATTTGAAATATTCCCTAAACTTGAAAAACGCCGCAAATTAATGATATGTTTATCTCCATGAATAGCAATTGGACAAAGAAGAATATTTGTTCTGTATAAATATTTCAGCTATATCTATAGTTTTACTTCTTTCTCACTCTATGCGGTATGTATATCTATTCAAAGGGAAGACGTCTTGGTTGCATACTTATTGCATTAGTGCTTACTTTAATATTTATTAACTTGGAAAATATCATAAATATATCTGAATCTCGACTTCCTCAAATATATTTCAAAGTTTTATATGGTGATATAGAGAAGCAAATATGGCATAAACTATTTCTCTTTTCTCAGGATTCTGCAATATGTTAAATAGATAATTATCAAGCAATTAGCACACATTTTTCACGCATCACCTGTGTATAGCTAAGGCGTGCAATTAATGAAGTAATAAACAGTTCTTAAACGTGCAGAAATTAAATCGTTACGTCCACGACTACGGCCACTATGCAAATGCAATTGCAGATAGCACACGGCCAGCGCGCGCGGCGATAAATTATACGCCGCGCCACCGCAAAGTAGGTACAGGATTATGTTATTTATCGGCAATCGGGCCGTTCACCACAGCGATTATATTGCGTACATGATTTATGAACATTGCCTGATTTAATAGATTAATTTCTAATTGTCTGTTGGCAAGCTGTGAGAGTCGGTGACACACTCATATAACGCATATAATACTCGAATAAATGATAAAACGGCGACAAGTTCGAGCTTAGAATTATAGAAAATTCCAATATTAAAAACTAATTTAAAAGATACTTTTTATTATTAGATATAATTATTAAAGGTGAATATATTGCTTTTATTTTGTGTTGTGTAATTTTCTAATACACCTAGTAAAGGGTTAAATCGTAAACATAATGTAGGTATAAATGTCAGTTGTTCGCAAATGGAAATCCAGCAAACAGTACGATGGTGATAGTTTAATTGCAATTAGTTATATTGTTGAGCTGTCATCGGGTGGCGTTGCATACACGTGGATAGCTATGATTTGTGCCTTGTTATGCGAGTTGTGCAAGTCACAGGAATTTTTATAAAATTTCAATGACTTCAAATTACTAGGTAGAAATTGTGCAATAAATAAATATATGTAGATATCTAGAAGACACAAGTATACAATTGATATTTGCCAGTTTGTGGCTGGGTAGACTAAATACTATGAAATTTACAAATTTCTCTGTTGTATGCACTTTACTTGAAACAAAGCCCAAAACTATATTGTCCATACTCATTATTTATTGCTGTTTTAGCGGTTTTTTTAGTGATAGAAAGCAAATAAAATTTATAATGCTACAAGGGAACTTCCTTTCCGTTCTTAATTATGTTACTGACTAAACTATTAGAATGATACTTCTCTTATTACGTAAAATTAAATTAATTATTATTATTGCGTCTCTTACCACTTGCTCGCTTCGCGCAGCCAGAGTCAACTAATTCAAACTATTACAGTCATGTAAATGAGTATAAATGGGATTTCAATTTTTCAGCAAAAAAATGTCATGTCAAAAACTAAATGCAATTTCAAAATGGAAATACTAGTGTCGTATTGAGCAACTTATACTTAATCAGGTAGACATACCTTCGTTACATTCCAAACCTATGGTTGTTCGGAATATGCGTCTGAACTTTTTCACAAAAATTCAATTTAATAACTTACAACTTGGTAACAATTAAAGATAAACAAATTACGTTTTCACACATTTCTTCAGTATCTATTTATAAATTGCCATTAAAGACAGTTAAATGATCTAATGTGTATTTAAAAAAAATTAAGAATCGATAATAAATCGGTGTTATTCATTGAAACCAAGTTCGTTGTTAAACTTAAGAGTTTACAGACATTTGCAGTTGTTTCTATAAAGGAATACTTTTGTTCCCACATATATCCGTCTTTTACTAGAATTACATCGGTATTACACCGTTTTTTTTTTAAATCTCACCTTATAACAAACAGGAAATACCTTCTCAACGACACGCTTAATCTTCTTAAGACTTCTTTCCATATTCTTCTTACAGCACAGATACTTTCCGTATATAGCCCTGTTTTATACACTGCATAGTAAACATAAGTAGCCCAGGTAAGTGGCCAAAACCTATTATTATTATTTCTTTTTTTTTGAAGCAGTCGACAAACAACTCAACAAAAAATGAACATCCTCAAAATAGAAATGTAAAACACATAAAACCAAAATCATCGGATTTCTACTCTTTGAAATATATTACAAGAAATCTCTAAACTCCATACACATAAAAAGAAAGGAATTTCTATAGGTGTTATCATTGTAACGACCAAATCTCGGAGAAAGTGTAAGTGCAAAACGTGATCATCTCAGTGAGCGCCCTGTTCACACCCCTTCAAGCGACATAAATTAGCCCCAATGTCGGTAGAAACTGGGCATGCTGCTCTATCGATACGTATCACCGGTCACCACTTAATCGTTTGCATTGTTCTAGCTCTCTAGCTCGTTATTTAAGTGAGTTTATGTTCATCACTTTTTCGGAAACGCGCCAATAAATATTCTCAAAGTGAATCCTGTGTGAGTGGTGTATTCTAAAAGTGTTAACTACCGACAACTGAATGCATTATATCTTAATGTCCATCTGAACATTTTTGTTTTGTTGCATTGTTTTCTGTTCATTTCGCCCTCATCTAAAAGAACTGAGAACGTTGTGATTAATTTTAATTTGAGTGAGAATCCTCAATAAATCTTTCATAAATTCTGTGAAAGTTGACTAATCGATTAGCTGCAAGCGTCTCCCATCGTTTATTTTCCATTCTATTTGTTTGTGTATTCGATTTGTGTAGCTAATTAAAATCTTGACCCGCAGTTGGAGGGATTCCGAAGATGTGTGTGTGAATGAAATACAATAGCCAATGTGGATCGCGTGCAAGGCACTCGCACTTTTCGCCACCTGTTGCTAACGCCGACAGCTCAATTTTCTTCATTATTATTAATATTCGTGTGAGAGGGCGTCTTCACTATACAAACAGATGTGAGAGTTGGCCAGGAGACGTTGAAACAGTCGAGAATCAGCAGAACAAATGACTAATGTCCATTGTCAAACAAAACAACGGAATGCTCTTCATTCAAACTATACAATAAGCAATTAAAGACATTCCACCCAAATAGACTGTAGCAATTTAATAAAATTACATTTAATGAAGTATAATTACTACGATGGTTCGCAATAATCAATTATTATTTTGTTGCGGTTTTTGAGAATATTTCAAAATACCTCAATTTTCAAACCACACACGGCGATTTTTTTACGACAGCAGCCTAAGGGTTGATTACGAACTGGGAAAGATGCTCTTCTTCTTCCTCTAGTCATGCATCCTCTACTCTTGGCTTTTTGTGTGCTTTTTAGGTGACGCTAATAAATCATCGGCATGTTTTGGACCTGCCATGTTGCCTATCTAGCTTTCATTGTTTCTAATATAAACTGATATAGTCTCTAGACTACCTTTACCAATTATGATATTCATAAATAATTATCAATACAAGCATCAATTATATGTTCTAAGCTCAAGTACCCTAATTTAAGTTTAAATGCTTATTTTACATAAATAATTGCTTATTGATCTAATATTGCACAGTGTTTCGAAGGAAAATAGTTGTGAGCAGAATTATAATTATGATTCATTAAAAAATTTTGATGATATTTGATGATAATTCTGTTTCGATATGAGTTTTGGAAACTACTGATTGCAATAATGCATAATTACACAAGTGCTTTAGTGCTTTATTTCCGTAATCAATTTTGTTCAAATAGCTTGAGATATTTAAATTATCATCTGTTTTCTCTTTCTCACGCAGCACTAAGCATCACTTCCATCTAAATGTAAATAAAGTGATCTAACTTCAAAAATAAACATCTTAGTTTCCTGCGCAATTCCTCAGTTAATGCGAATTGAAGGTATAAAGATTATACATAGAAAACTTTTGTTGAAAACCATAACCATTTTAAAATATCATTAATACAAAATATATGCTTACGTTTGTATTGAAGCTTGAAATTTATTTAACTCTGCCGGAAATGAATTAATTGGACTTTTCGTGGAATTCTAACGTTTCTGCGTCTGCGACAAAGACGAGTGAAAGTTGGACGCACTCAGCCACATAAATTGCGGTTGCGAGGTACACCAAAAACTTCCTAGATGTGCGAGGAAATTATTAGCTGATTAAGCCGATAGCGATTGCGATGACGACGCGATGAACCTTTAACACACGCTTTCGCATTCATGCATTCATGAGCATGGCAACCAAAGTTACACGCACGCATAATATTGCAGAACTTAACGGTAATAAGTCAACCTAACCTGTCTTGAGTGATAATATTCAGCAATAAGCTAGTATATTATCAGTATATGAATAAATTAAAATTCTATTAAAGAAAAAAGACGAGAAGAATAGACTGTAGACGTATTAATACAGTATGGGATGATTCTGTTTGTAAGTGAATTTCTATGTTGCAATGTTATGAAATCTCACATCACGTCTGCTAAAGCAACAAACGCATCGCAACCCGCACGAATCTGTGATGGAGATGATGATGATGATGAGACGATGAAAGCTCTCTTAGCTGTTACTTTTAATAGTCTTTTAATCGTCAATGTAGATTAAAAGTGGACGGCAATGAACGATGCTGCTTTACTCTTGTTATCACGTTAAGACTGCAAGATGGCATTCAGCGTAGATGCTGAATTTCACGACAAAGTCAAATAAGCATTTAGCTTTGAACTTCGGTCATCATTTTAAGAAATGTATTGCATAGGATTTTAATGTTCTAAATTCATTTTTGAAACGTGAAGACCTTGAAACTGATCAAGTCACTACATTTTAAATCGTTTTATTCTTATAAATTCTGACACAAATTAACTTTATCATAATTTTTGCTTTTCTTTTTGGTAGATTTTTATTAGAATCAACAAAATCTATAAAGAAGTTGTAAAAGTAAAGCATGAATCGCTACGAATCTTAATCACTTAGTTATTAATATCAACAACACCTAAAATTAACTTCAAAAGATCGAATTAATAATTTCAATATTATCTCAAAAAACTATTTCAAAAAAATCAGCTTAGTATTTTGTTTGAATTGCAATCAATCACCCAATCGAATAAATAATATTCATCTCTCAACACGCTAATAATAATATAAACAAATTTATAACGATATCATCTCGATTAAACTTTATAAACGTTTTATAAATTTTCTTTAGATCTGGTACCCTCAACCACAAGAACAACAATCTGCTGCAATAAATAGCAATAAGCCTGAAGCTTATTTGAGACGTACTTACGAATCTGATATCCGCATATTTAATAATGATAGGAGTGTTCCCTGCGTGTACAAACGATGCACGACATACCTACCGCAAACAGCTTGCAACGTACATCCTTTGAAATTGCTACCTTACATTAATTACACTATGTGTACAACGACACAAACTCTAGTTGTACTACTTAGATTTGCAATGTTTTACGCTACAATCCAAGTCACTTTTACTACATGTCTTACATGGATATGCAAAGCACCTGTGCAGATTAAACATTTGATTGCATTACCTAATTTGTGTAACTGCAAAGAATATCACTAAAATGGACAAAACGTGGATGGATCCTCGACTGCTTCCGTTTGGGGCGACACGCATGCTGGACACTTAGATGCACGCTCATTCTCGATTGACACAATTGATCACAATAATCCGTACATTCTGGACGATCCTGATGTTATGCTTGTTGGATTGTTTTTTTTTATCACTTCTTTGATGCTGTTCGTCTTATCGGAACTTGTTAATAGGTTTTCAAAAAGTTTCAAACAACAATCAAGACATGACATTTTAAAAAAGATGCAATTTAAATTACTACCAAACTACACTAACTACATTATTACTGCACCGTCGGCACTTTTTTCCGACTATCGTTCGCGAGCCCAAATTTGAAGTGCGCTTTTATTTCGTCAGTGCGCACCAGGCCGCTTCTCTTGGCTATCTCTCACCTTCCCGCCACGAGCGCAAGCTCTACCTGTCCGCGGCCAGAGACGGACCAATCGACGCGTCCCCCGCGATGCACGCCGTCCCCACTGGATCTAATTGTTTCGCGCGAAGCGCATCGCACCGCGCGATAATCGCCGCAATTTGTTGCGATTTGAATTCGCATGCGAACCGCACGACTAATGCCGCTAACTAGCAACACGGTGTAATGCGGCGTAACGCGGCGCAGCATCAACACGACGCGCATAAATTCAGCGCGAGAAATGTTGACTCACGGTAATTTATTGTGTATTGCGAAATGATGCAGTTGGAGTCATGTTCGGATTTCAGTTTGAACTAGGTGCACTTAGATATTTAACCGACGTTACAGTTGGAATTTTAATGGCGAATTGTCTTTCAGCTGATTCAATTAAATTGGATAATGTATTTCATACCAATAGCAGCCAATAATCCAAATATTAATATATTTGATTGTTTACTAACTACTTGATTGGAAGGCAACATCTTCAGTATAGGAGTAATTTATGATTGTTTCTGATTTATATGCCGAAAATATTTTACCAAGTGACTAAAAGTAAGTGTAAAGTTTGATCAACACAAGGAAATTTTACATAATAAGGGAGAGTTGCCTAAATTGAACCGGAATCTAATTTGGACGGTCCACTATTATAACAAAGACTAAGTAAGATCTGTGCGATTTAGGATTGGCCCTTTGTTTCATTCTAGATGAAGATGTACTTGATGCAATCGTATTTGCAAAGCATCGCCCTATGCTTATATTGAGAGAAGAGAGAGAAATTGTTTTAGTACGAAGAAAGTTTAATATTTTGACTTAAGAGTGAAACGTTTTAATTTGCCTTTACGTAAGTAATGTCTTATTACATTTTCACAAAATAGTTACAGTTTTGCTAGATTACGATAATTTGACGTTTTTATACATGATTAGTTCATTTTGACAATAATTTCAACAAAATAACATTTTTGCAGAACTAACTCCAGCACACTCAGTTTGTACATATTTTTTTTTCTACCAAAATTCTCAAACAATTAACCATTAACCATCAGTTGGAGATTGTGTGATGAAAGCTGGTGAGAAGAAATATTATTTCGAAATAATTATCGGTAATAAAGCAAATGATCCAACTTAGGAAACAGGCTTTCTGAATAAATTAGACCAAATGGAAATTTAATAAATAATATCATTTTGAAACTAGTCGAAATCAAGGAATCAAGGATATGTCAAAATCATATCAAAATGTTGTGCATCGAATATATTTATTATACTGCACAACAGCAAGAATAAGTTTCCAGATTCAAATATAAACTTTATTTCCTTGTAGATTATCGTTTTTAACGGTAAGTCTCTACGTTTTTGCGCTAATTTTAGTAAAAAACACAACAAAATTAATTCCTTACTCCTACCTACTTCCAATAACAAGAATATTAAATGTTTATATTAAGCTCAAGAAAGTTTATTAGGCGGACCATGCATAGATTGTACTAATATATTTTTCTACCAAAAATACACTTTGTTGTTGCCCTATGCGTAATTGTTGATAACACGTTCTTCTACCATAATAGCATTTTAATGCTGCCTACAAAATTAGAAATGCCAACATTGAATATTCACAGGCGAATTAAAATGCATTCGAAATGGGCGGAATATTAACGACGACATTAAGCACGCGTGTAATATTTTAATCTCCAAGCTCACATCCAAGGATAGCGTTGCATTCGGCGTGAACCAATCACACGGCACATGTCACTACCGTGAGTGCAATCATGGGCGATCGCAGGCGATTGTTTATTTTCCAATCAGCGCTACGAATATTACGACTCCTTACATTTAATTAATACGTAATGATATGATTTAATGGAAATTACGGTGAATTAATGTGTGCTGTTCATCCTACCAACATTATCTTCGAACTGCCTTGAGAGACTACAAAATTATATTAATAATGGAATAATTAGTCCATTAATCATGTGGCAGTCTTAATCAACTTGCTTTTAAATTTATGCTCATCAATACAAAAAGAAACTAATGAATTTAAATAAATATTATTTCAAGTGAATATAATATGATAACTAACTATGAATTAGTAGTGTACATAAAAAATAATGGAAGAGTTACAGGTAATGGAATTTTAAATAATGCAAATGTGTTTCAATAATTATTGCGTAGTTTTTTTTATAATTAATTTTTGAAAAAATTAGTGGGAGAAAAACTTGAAGTTGGTACTTCTGTTGGCTTTTCTGACTTCAACTGCCGAAGCAACCCGAAGCGAATGCTGCAGCACGTAGCCGTAAGTAGACAGCATTACTTTTTGTATGCTAATTTTTAGTTTACGCTTATGCCGCTAGGATGTACTAAAACATCGGCCAACTTCGATATTACACTAGATTGACAGCAAGCCAAAAACGTTTTAACAATAATTAATGTAGTAACATAAAATGCATCGTATTATATAGTTTGATTTTATACTAATGTGGCGCTAACTCTATGATTTGTCTGTTTATCAAGCGTGATGTGAATGACAACTGCAACAATTGACAACTCGTCACATTCTCTTCATTTAATTAACTGAAATGAAAATTCACCAACGTCCGCTCGGAACTGCAGACCAGGGAACACGATAATTATGTCTACTGGCCAAATGCAACAGAAGAACAGAAATACAGTACAGTAGTAATTATAGTCTCTTCGTTCTCGCTCAAAACGCATAAATATTAAATTAGAAAAAGTAAGTGCTTATTAATTTTTCTAATTTTTGAATTAGATAATATTCAATTTTGTTTCAATTTAAATGTATAAAATTGCTTGCAGGATATAAACAAATTTTAAGCCAATTTATTTCAGAATATTAGTTTTATTTTAGTTTTAGTTTTATCCCAACCACTTATCTATCCATTAACTTTTAAACAATCCAATTTAATTGTTAAGACTAAAGAAATACGAGTACATTCTGAAGCAACAAATGCTTCATTGGAAAACAAAACTTTAAACAATTATCTATGCCGCGAATAATTTAATAACAAATTTATGTTCTCCATTAAATTCCTAACAACAAACACATCTCCATATGCCAATAATGCTATAATTGTAATTTATTCAAGTTACAACAATGAATAGAAAGAAATCCCAAGTTAAGCCAATCATATGGTGTTGGTAAATGTAATAAATAACCAATAAAATCATATTTTACATACAATTAAAATAAAATATACGATTAATATCTCACCCGGATCGTAAATAATCACCATTTTGACGTACAATTAAATACAATTTGCAATAATTGAGACAATCTCCAACTCCGGTGAAAATTACATTCGACTTTAACAACAAACGAATACCATAATCACACACGCAACATATAGCACGTTGTTTGATTTCGGTTAATAACGCAGTGGCGAATACACTATGCACATAAATTACGCGTTTTATTAGTACCAATCGCGAGCTTTACGATCCTGCAATTATACATTTTACATTTATACACATTTTGTAAACGAATGTAACTGTGATTGCAGCGACATAATGATTCCACTCTCAACGGACACAACGAAGATTACGAACATTGTACACAAATTAAGTAAACAATTTACGCCGTAAAAACCCAAAGTGAAAACAGAAGAAAACACACACCACACTATTCCATCATGCTGCAAGAAATTATTTATGAACTTAATCAAGTTTTATTACTCTACTAGAATTATTATCGTACTTACCAACACGATTTTACACTCATCGGACTATTAGTACGTCGATTTTCTGCAGTTAATTTTCAACAATTTACACCACTTATTTAATCCTTCGTGCAAATCCAACATGAGAATGTTGAGAATAAACGTCTCACCCATTGCACCAAGAGATTTTATTCACAATTCACATATTTTTTATTAATTTTCTGGCGTCCCTACCGACAAGACGTAGAATGAAGATCAAAACGACTGCAAACTCTACGAATTATTACGTGATCTGTGTGAAGCTAAATAAATAAAAATATGAAAGAAGTGCTTCTTTAACTTGCATTTTAGTTTACTTGGTTTCTCTCAGAATCTAGATAAACAGGTAATGAGAGGGTAAGAGAAAAGCAAAAGCAAACAACCGGTTGCTTATCAAGTGTGTTCTGGCTACCGGTCTATATTTAATGGAAGTTTCAATTAGGCAAGAAGCAAAACAACTTGCAAGCAATCTTAATTATCACCTTAACATATTATTTGCAAACAACAAAACTAATTACATATCTACAATAAATTGTAAAAATTGATTTCGATAAATGACATTTACAACCAGCATTACAAATTGTAACAAAAATCATTGTAATTATATGCAGTATATACAATATTTTCAATCAACTCCTAAGTCGGATATTATGCAACCCAA
The DNA here is from genome assembly GCA_027575565.1 of Diploeciton nevermanni. NCBI lineage: Eukaryota > Metazoa > Arthropoda > Insecta > Coleoptera > Staphylinidae > Diploeciton > Diploeciton nevermanni. The sequence goes on from JAODIE010019803.1 coordinate 50,698, forward strand.
TATTCATCACCCAAGTATTCTAAAATGCTTTCTTCAAAATGCAAATAAACACGTCGCCGCTTTTTGAAACGTCAAACTTGTTCCCTCCTACTCCTCCCTTATATTCTCGACCAACAAATGTAAATACTTTAATTCATTTTGACTTGTCACTCGCACACATCCCGGCACGATAACAACAATATACTCTGCTGAATAAGCCATTAACCAGTGCACGTCATAGTAGAGCACAATATGTCGCTCCTGAAAGCTGTGATTCTAATTGGAGGCCCACAAAAGGGTAAAGCTTTCTATAATAAATATAGTGTTAATATTATTTACCTGTTTATTTTAGGTACACGATTTCGTCCACTGTCTTTAGACATTCCAAAACCACTGTTCCCTGTTGCTGGCTTACCCTTAATTCAACATCACATTGAAGCATGTGCTTCAGTCAATAATTTACAAGAAATACTTTTGATTGGATATTATCCAATGACACAAATTCAAGGATTTATAAATGATATGCAGCATCAGTACAATGTTATAATACGGTAAGAGGATTTGTTTATTATTCAGAATAGAGTCATCCAGGTTGAGATGGAATATTAATTTGATTTCATACCATATTTGTGTATACATAGATATCTTCAAGAGTTTACTGCACTGGGTACAGCAGGAGGAATTTACCATTTTCGTGATCAAATCAGTGTTGGAAATCCAGCAGCATTCTTTGTGATGAATGGTGATGTCTGTGCTGACTTTCCCATATTGGATCTATATAAATTTCATAAGCACAGTGGTTCTGGTTGTATTGGAACAATTCTAACTACAGAAGCAACACGTCAACAATCACTGAATTATGGATGTATGGTCACTGATAAATCAACATCAGAAGTTCGACATTATGTGGAGAAACCCAGTTCTTATGTATCAGCACTAATTAATTGTGGTGTTTACTGCTTCTCATTGGAGATTTTTCAAACAATTGGTGAAATATTCCACAAAAAGCAAGAGGACTATCTGAAAGGATATGGCAATGGGAATGGCAATGGCATAAGGGAAACTGGCTTCATTCAGCTGGAACAAGAGGTGTTAGCTCCATTAGCCTCGACTGGAAAATTATTTGCATTTCAAACTACAAACTGGTGGTCACAGTTAAAAACTGCTGGTGCAGCCATTTATGCTAACAAACATTATTTAGAATTATACAGGACAAAGAAACCAGAGAGATTATCTCAAAATATTTTATCGGCTGCTGGTGATCATCAAAATGCTAAATGCCGGATTATTAGTGATGTTTATGTACACCCAAGTGCTACTATTCATCCGACTGCAGTTGTAAGTATATTATATGGAAACGTAGCTGGAAATGCATTAGTAATTTGTTTCTCACATACAGTTGGGACCCAATGTGAGTATTGGACCTAAAGTGACAATCGGGCCTGGTGTACGCATCCGGGAATCTATAGTTTTGGCCAATGCAACTATTGAAGATCATAGTTTGATTTTGCATAGTATAATAGGGCAAAATTCACATGTTGGACGATGGGCGAGGGTCGAGGGAACTCCATCTGATCCTGATCCAAACAAACCTTTTGCCAAGATGGAAAATCCTCCACTATTTAATACCGACGGACGTCTCAATCCGTCCATTGCAATTTTAGGTAATAAATTAATATTTTTATAGTGTTTTAGTTTAATGTTTTATTTTTAGGATGTTCTGTGACAGTTCCTTCAGAGATGGTTTTGCTCAATACTATTGTACTGCCCAACAAGGAACTAAGTCGCAGTTTTAAAAACGAGATTATTCTATAACTTTTACATTGGGCAAAATAAAATTTATAAATATTCAAATATTTTATATGTATATGTGCAAATTTTAAAATACTGCTCTTGATTGGCTTTATTTTTATTAAGTTTAATTAAAATATACCGCAATTAAATAAAAGATTATAATTTATTAAAGTGGTTTAAAAGAGGTTTATGCTGACTGAAACATGCTTGTACATATTTAAATGATTCATTATTAAAAGTTTAACAAAGTTGTGAGTATCAACTGGACACATCAACGTTCCAAGGTTAGCTTGTGATTCCTTCTGTCAAATGTGACGTTTCAGAACACATGGACTTGTGGGTTTATTGAAAAAATTGAATTTAAATAGCGTGTTAATTACCAACAAAGATGGTAGGTAAATTCAACAAAGTTTTATGAATATTTTTCAGATTATATGCTATAAATTATCCGACATTTAATCGAAATAATCTTGAAATATATGGCATAGGTTATGTTCTATTTCACTCATTGTTTTGTTTATTTTCAGCCCAAGAAGAAATTCATTGATAAAAAGAGGGCGGTGACTTTTCACCTCGTCCATAGAAGTCAACAGGATCCTCTTGCAGCCGACGAAAATGCACCCCAAAGAGTTTTACTTCCCGTCGACAGTTCAACTCAACACAAACATAGGAAAACTAAGCGAGATGTTGATGAAGAACATAAATATGGTATATTTTTTGATGATGACTACAATTACTTGCAACATTTGAAAGAAAGTAATCATGTTGTGGAGTGGGTACCTACTGAATTAACAAACAACAGAAAGGATGTAAAGGAAAAGGATAAATTGGCTTTGCCAAGTTCAGTATTTGCCTCCACAGTTGAAGAAGACATTGGTCTATTAAATAAAGCAGCACCTTCTGGTCTCAGATTAGATCTGGATCCAGATGTTATTGCTGCTATGGATGAAGATTTCAACTATGATGATCCAGAAAATGAGTTGGAAGATAACTTTATGGAACTTGCAAATGCAGAGGGAACAGATGATCATGAATGTGATGAAGAAAATTACTACTCTGATGATGATGAAGATGGACAAAGTTATGTGAGCTCAAACTTTGAAGATGAGGCAATGGATGAAGTTGGTTCTCTTAATGGTGGAGAGTTTACCTTCAAAGATGAAGAAACAAAGTCTCGATTTACGGAGTACTCAATGTCTAGTTCAGATATTAAAAGAAACGACCAATTGACACTTTTAGATAAACGATTCGAAAAGATGTTTGCCAAATATGACGATACCGAGATAGGGCCATTGGATTGCGATGAAATAGTTGGATATGTTCCGGAAAATTCGGAACTTTTGTTACAGTACGCCGCAGAATTTGAACGAGATCAACATCGACGTAAATTAGACAAAGAAGCAATCAAAAATAGAATTATTGAACAAAGATCTGATTCAGACGATGAAGATCTTGTCAAACTCGAAGTGAAACCGAAGGAAAAATGGGATTGTGAGAGTATTTTATCTACATATTCGAATCTGTACAATCATCCCAAAGTTATATTGGAACCTAAATTAAACAAAATCAAATTGAACAGCAGAGGTATTCCTATGATGGAGTCAAACCGCCTGACGGCAAAAGCATTAAGGAGTTTGGATGATACAACCCAAGAAAGAAGCGCCGCTGGTACAAAATCAGTAGGCGCTTACAGTGTATTGTCTACATTATCTACGTTATCCATTCGACCAAAGGGAGAAACGCCAGAAGAAAGGAGTTTAAGGAAGAAAGAACTTCGCGAATACCGTAGAGAACGGAGGATTGAGAAGAAGGCTAATTCTGAAGCCTTCAAAGAGGAAGCTAAACGACAAGCTAAGATCAATATAAATAACCGTATGAATATTCAGGGCAATCGTATCTTATAAGTTATTTACGTCGAAAACGCAAAATAATTTTGTTGATTTGATAATAAAATACTTTTTAGTTACATTTTTTATTTATGATGATTTCAACGACTTATGACTATTATAACTGGTTTCATATAGATCTGAAAATTTGAATTGGATAAATATTTGAGTTGTGCGTCATTGCGCATCTCTGGAAATTAAAATATTGATAACGTTCATTTATTAGTCCTCTATGGAACTTCATACTTGGCAACTGATTTTTAAATTTCAAATTGAATTACAAAAAACAGATTGATTTTTAATGTATATCGAGTTGCATACATTTAATGTTTAAATATAATCATGACACTTTCCATTTCGCATGTAGCATTTTAAAATTAATCTCATTCTTCAATTTGTTTTAAAGTCAACACAAAATATGCAATTAGATATTTATTTCTGACTATGCTTCCGATGAATGCCGTCATGTCGTCTTAATTAAGATGATAACAACACGAAATCATGACCGATAAGCTGTCGTCGCGACTACCAGCTGTTTACGAGTGTGTATTTAAACTGTATGGTAGACGTACGTTACCATGTTTCCGACTCTTTCTACATGCGCCTTCTGCAATAATAAAAGAAAGTGGGTTATGCGTTTAAATCAGTACGTACGTCTGAGAGGCACGCTTGCTGCGAACAAAAACACAGCAAGTCGACGTACCTATCCATACGCATTGCGAGTGTCGTGCGCGCACCATTGAGCCGGCCATAACAAAGTAACGCGTTTATCGAGAAGTCGAAGATTGCACGCTTTTTCATCCAAAAAATTATTTGACATTATTTCGCGGGTGGTAATAAAATGTGTGCATCGTTTAGGCTCCTCGTTGTTGACGAGCCTCATTCATCAGCCAGTATCAACACCGTCGACAGAGCGGAAGCAGACGGTCGCACGCGGCGGATGAACCATATTCCGTGCGCCAGGAGCAGCAGGACGAGCGTGGAGAAAATTTACGCCAACGACGGCTTCCACAGCGCTTTTAATATAGAAGAGGAATAGTTACTTCTCTAACACAGCTGGCACGATAGATGGAAAGAATTGTCGAAATCGTAAAACTAGCATAAAGTTGAAAAGTTTAAAAAGTTAGTAACAAAAAAACCGGCCGATAAAAGTAAAAACAAAGTAACCAAACTGGAACTGAGTTTTGGCGCTGTTTACCAACGAATAGATTATTCAAGGATTGTGCGAACTTCGGACCTCATCGCAAAAGGGATAAAAGCATCATGATGATGGAACAAGGCAGCAACAAGAACAAGATGCATTGCCTGATTACTCAAGCCAACTCCGTCGTCGTCGAGGTGACGGTTGATTCCAAGGCCATCGGACAAGACTGCTTGGAGAGGGTGAGTTTGAAAGTTCAAAACTTATATAACAACAAAGATGAATCCAGCATGAATAAGAAAAGCCTCAAACTCATAAAATGTCAAATAAGCTTCCGTAATATCATTTTTTATCAATAAAAAGTCAGTTCCAAGACGGAGAAAAATATAATAACACAAAGATAAATTTAAGTAAATAATGGCCACATGGTTGGAATAGGCCGAAAATAAAAACAACGCGCGTATAAAAACGCAAACGTGTTTTCTTGTTTTCCATGTTAGGGGTAGAACTTGCCATGGGGCTTAAAGGTCTTTCTTGCTTTTCTTTTGCGTGATAAAACTAAATATATATATATATATATATATATATATATATAGGGAAAACAGCGCACGCCGCCTTGTACAACAAGATACATAATAAAATGTTTATGGTGCAATAGGCAGCTACTGCGTAAGTAACCTGCTGTGGGAATAGGGAAAACGAGGATCGCGGAACTGCTTTGAACTTGCTTCTGGAAGATCCTCGCATGCGCAAAAATAAATGCTCATAAAATTATCAGAATAACCTCAAAAGGAATATGCCAGGAAGATGCATTAAGTCTTTGAACCTCAAAGGTAAATTAGAAGGAGCATGTCCATTAATAACCTTGATAATAAATAGCCATGACGTAATTAAATTTTCTGCTAAAATAAAGAAGGGTTTTAAATTCACGCTGCTTCAGGGATTTGATGCATTTACATTAAAATTGAATCTTCTGAAATCAAGATGGCGGAAAAATAAGGTTTAGTAAATATTATTTGCATGCACACTGAAATTATTATAATTAGTTATAACTTAGCAAATAACTGCGACAGGGTCAATTGAAGAGAGGATGTAGCGTACCTAGTGCAATATCTATTACCAGCTGTGTTTATATCGTCGTTTCCCGAGATGTTTCTCCTCAAAACATGTTGATAAGAACGAGATGGTATAAAGATTCCGATTAAAAAAACACAGCATCGAGATTATTCACTCGGGTTAAACAAGGTTTATAGGGTTATAGAATGAATGTTGTTTGTTAAAGCTTTACGAGACAATGTGAGAATAATTATAAAAAAAAGTGTTTGGAATGATATCTATTTTTGTGATTACGGCTGATTATCAAATGATTTGCGTTAATGATAATAGCATGCTTTCGTACCAAAGTGATAGAATTGAAATTAATTGTCTAGGTTGTTCCGCTCCGTAGCCCAGTTAGTAAGCCGTCTCACTGTAGCAATGACAGCGAGATGCATAGTCTGGGGACACGAAGCAAAAAATGTCTAGCATGTGTTTTTAGAGTAAGAGGCAAGAATGGGGGGGGGGGAAACCAAATCACAAAGTAGCATTTTTATTTCATCATTGACAACGGAGATATTTTAGTAATTATTTTATATTATATAAGTTAGAAATATCTTTAGTTCAAATTTGTTTGTTCAATGAGCAAAATACATTAGTAATTTATTCTCACATAAGCGATACATTTTTATTTTCATGTTTAATTATAAAGTTTCTAACATGTTCTCTAAGGACCATAATCATAGTTAATTGGAAAATTGCTACTCGCTCCGATTTGCACCTTACCTAGCTTGTCTTGCACCTACGTTCATTTTCAAACATAAATAGCTCTAATTAGTATACACGAAATAGTCATTCTAAATAAAGGCACGCCTAGTTAAACCTGCTAAACAATAATTAGTGCGGTTGTATAATTTTCATGAAAATTTAACTATACTTCGGATGAAATTATATCAGCGATTGGGACAATAGAAAAAAGTCTTACTTGCAATTGTAATTACGCTGCTTTTTGCATCAATTTTTATTTCTTACAGCCATTTTTTTGACTAAAATCACTAATTTAATGCCAATACAATTTATTTGAGGGGAATTAAACAAAGCACAAATTTGAAGAGAAAATTTTGAGACTGGATAAATAAATACGGTTGCACCATTGAATTCAGGAGGACACTTAACATATAAGGAAACCATAATTCACTTAATTTTAATGCCAAATAGTGTAATAATGGTGTAGTAATGATTGCTTAGGAAATGTAGCCGTAGTTTGTAAACACTTTGTAACGTTCACGCAACAACGTGCATTCAAACAGCAACAAGTACTCATGTACTACCACGTTTGTTGTTAGTAGTAACGAACATCACACTCTGTCGTCCCGATAACTCTACCAAATCCACACGAACGCAGATTGTAATTCCAGTTACTTACTGTACTTGCAACTGAGAACATTCGTAATTTCATTCGTGGATGCGCATCGAGGTCTTGATATATACATAAATACGCCTAATTAGTTTTAATTGCCTCTTTCGCTTTGGTAGGAGGTCTTTGAGGGCTGATAATGGTTTGCAATCAGGTGATACAGAGTTAAAGTTTTATTGATCATTAGCCACCTTCCTGGTATCTTAGCGCTTGTTTTAATTAGGACGATGCTTAAGGCCTAAGTAGAATTGTCTAATTTTACTTGAATGATAGGATTCTGTAATTACTTAACCGTTTTTTGGTTATTTTCTTCACTATTTTGAAATTTGACTGGCTAGTAAAAAATTGTATGCAAGCAGCATGCGCTGCCTCCAGTTTGCCTAAATTTGGTTATCAACAAACAATAGGTGGAATAGTAAATTGTTGGAATATATTAAATATGCCATGACAGTTAAATGCAAATCCGAATGAATAACTCCTGCGAATTTCAAATTTATATTGCATCACAATGCATAGAACGTTTGTCTTCAAGCACGTTCCAATGGGTTTGAATACACAATAACGTTTGGCGCATCGCAAGTGTCACTTGCATCGAGCTGTGCATTATTTCCCAAGGATGCTGGTGGAGCATAAATGGAATATACTTAAAATAAATTTGTGATATCTAGTTATTTTCACATCTAAATAGGTGTTGCGCGGAATTTTAAAATGCAGCTTGTAACAAAGAAAACATAGTTTGGCTTCTTTTTCCTAAAATAATGTTTGCATCTCTATCATTTAGTAATTTTTCAAAGAAAATATCTTGCTAGTTGTACTTCAGGGGTCCGTTTCATTCCTTTGATGAATAATCAAAGCTCGGTTATCGATTTTTAATAATTAATTAGCTCTTTGTGCGATCATGCATGAAGATATGGACGCTAGGAAGGAGGTTAGATGATTCGTGTTAGTGCTACTCCCAAAAGCCTTTCATCATTTCGAGCTGCTGCTGGAAAACATGCACGCCATTGCCAGCATACCTCGCAAAAACTACGCACACAAAAAGTGTTTCTAGTGAAAATGAACTCAGAATCAGTCGGATCTTCACACACACTTTTACGCAGCTCAGACAACAAGACAAGACAATTAAAATGTGCTTTTAAGAACGTAGGTCTTGTACGACCAAAATAGAAAAAAGTAATCATATATGACGGGTGGAAATCGAAAAAGGCTTGCTGGAAAGAAAAGGTAAAAAAGGAAAGTAGACCATGTGCTTGGTGAAAATGGCACTGGCAGCTTCCTAATTGCTGTTGTACAGAAAAGAACATGGAATAAAAATGTATTGTCTTGTCTTGTTTGGGAATTATACCAAAGCAGGTTACTACTATTTGCTACTATATTTGACTTTTGATTTGACGGCTACTGAAGCTAACTACACACGTTATGCATTAAACAAGAGTGGAATGAGATTGGGGCATGGAATGTTCAACACTGCAAATTTGGCGAGAGAACGCCTTCCTGTCGCCCCGTGTCGGTTGTGCAATTTTGTGCGAACTCTGAAACCGAGAAGCAAACATTAGCAGCGTGAGGGACGCGAATGTTCCTGCTTTGGGAGATGCGTGCTCGGTTCCGTCTCGTTTCACACTTTGGGTTTTCAAAGCAGGACGCGCGCGGCGTGCCCGTGTGTCCTATGTATTTGCATGCGCTTTTCGTCGTTATTTGATTTAGCTTTCGGCGCGTTCGGCTTTGCTGTACGTGCGTACATTTTTTTTATGCCAGCGCTTCGTGATTTCCATACGCGAGCCGAGGGAATATGTGAAGTGTTTGAATTTGCGGAAAAATCTAAACGTACCCAAGGGCTTGGAAAAAAGACAGTTTTAAGAGGATCCATTTGAATGAAAATAGTAGCAAATTTGATTGAAAATGTTTGTCTTCAGTTTAAATTAATTATATTAGATAGTTTTGTAATTCTTTTAACACTTGACATGTTTATTTTTACACATCCCAAATTGAATTTGCTTTGTCACAAGTTAAGAAATAAAAAGAGCGGGTTATTGCCTGTTATATAAGTTAATCAACTTTCGACGACTTCTGCTCTTCGTTCCTAGTCGCTTTTTTATTTTCCTTCTTTCCTGCTCTTACCAAACGCTTCGTACATTGTTTGTCGTCTACTGTCACCTGGTCCGCGTGGTAGCAGTGCAACGCGGACGCGAGGCGAGTATTCTAGAGACAGCTCGTGTTTACCGCCTCCGCTACAACTTCTTACGACTTTACTAGGTTCATCGGCGCGTGTGACAGGAAAGAATTCGCTTTATTTCATCGCGCCATCGACATCGCAACTTTTGACGCCGCATTCAGACGCTTTACTTCAGCACTAATAAAGTACCGCCACAGTAGTCTTGCCGCCCAAGAGATGAAATATTAGTGCGTAACGAACTGAGTGGTAGCGGATGCGTGCAAAACCGCCACTTAAAAGAGTACATAAAGTGGGTGTGTTGCGAGCATTACTAGCTTGTAAGTTAATAAAATCAATGGTCTTGGTCATTTGAACAATCTGTCTCTGTGACAACAACAAACACTATTGTATCTATGTGGTTTTATTATGGTACTCAGAGAACACTGAGTCAGTCATCAGACACATTTTTACTGTTTACTTCATTTATCAATATCCTTGGATTTGTGCGGTAAACTAGATATTGGGGAAAATTAAAGAAACAGAGGGACAGAGAAAACAAAGATAATGAACGAATTCCTTTCAATTCCGAAGTTGGTTTGGCATTACTAATTATCGGTTACCAGTCACGTCTCTTGACGGTTGATAAGACGAGAAGCGAAAATTGCAGCAGGCCTGAAACTTGGATGGTTGGACATGATTGCGGAAGGAACAGATAACAGGCAAAGTTTTAATTGAATCTTGCTTTCTTTTGTTCGGTGTTGCACCAACGGCTGCTATAATTTGATAACCTTGCGGAAATTTCACACCAGTCGTCATTGTGGATTTGCAATTTTGCATTTTATCATCTTTCATCATTCCACACGAGAGACAATTTATTAACTTGATAAATTACTGCTTAGCGAATTTATATATTTATGATGGAGGAAATTAAATTATGTTATTGCATCATTGACAATTTGTTAAATCATACGCACTTTCTGTTTATCAATATTGATTGATTTGCTTCTTAAGGTGAAAATATCCCAAGCGCTCTGAGAAAAACATTTCAACGTTCAGCATAATGCTTGAAAACATAGTCGCAAGTACTTACGTTCCTTTAAGTGGAGTTGTCGTTTGATAAGAAGATGCCTAGGGAGGTGCAGGTTCATGATGGGGCGGAATTATATTAAAAGTTGAAAGTTTTTGAGTTTCAGTCAATAACTCAAGATATTTGAATGCTGCATGAATTATGAGTATTGGATGATGGATGCCTATAAAGACGCGGGGGTGTAAGAGTTGAACGGAAAACTTTTAATTTATTTTTGCTCCGGAATTAGAATTAATTTTGCTGGCGCGTTTGGCGTAAATAATAAACTTTTTTGTTAGGTATGATTTGATGCTTTCAGGAAAAAGTTTTAATTGAAGCTAGTAATCAAGTTAGTAGTAAATATTTTAAATGTAATTAAAAGAATGAAAGCTGCTGTTTAATTCTAAGAACTCGTAATTTAAATTAGGACAGTTTTCTCAACGCGCCCTCCACCCACTGATTAACAAATTGTCGAGTGTACGCGCACTGCGTCCAATTAAAATACTCCCTCATCACAGCCCGCATTTATTTATAATTCTGGGCGGCGGCATGCTGTGTTGCGTAATGCTCAAATTTAGTTTAATTCGCGCGTTGCCCGCGAGGGACACGAAAAGTTTACCGTGATGGGGTTGTGCAAGCAGCAGCGCAACGCGTTTTAAATGTCTGAATAAATAGTCGCAGTTTTTGTCTCTCTCATTTTTTTGTCAATGTTTGGATATACATGATAAACTGCACTACGTTATTTATATCGGGCGTAAATCATATTAAAGTGTACATTGCAATTATAACTTATCAATGGTTGTATGATTTATTCTTGGTCGTATTGAGCTGAAATATGCGTGACCAAGTGCAGTATATTAAGAGAATTTATTTTATTGAAAAGATATGGAACATAATTGTTCATGGTGGGTTTATTTACTATCGCTAACTATTCCGAACGTATCCGACTTGCGGGCCGTACCGAAATGAACGATGTTTCGCGGTTAAATAGTTTACGCTCATTTGTTTGCTTAACTGTTTTTCCATTGGGTATTTTTGTATCTAGCGTATGCTTGCAAATTGTTATTTACTTTCCGTCCTTTGTGACCCTTCTTCCCCAATATGATAAATACGTACTAGTTTACATAATTACTTATATACTAAAATTAATTAGGGTATCGTTGAGTGTGGTCACGAAGCGATTAATATTCATTATGTAGATGAAACTTAACTATACACTATAACACTTACTTAATATTGACGTTATAAACGTTATAAAACGTTTTCGACTTGCTGCCTTCTTCAGTATAATCTTACTTACCTACTAATTATACTGAAGAAGGCAGCAACAAGCCGAAAACGTTCTACAAATCAATATTAAGTAGGTGTTATACTTAAGTTTCATCTAGATAATAAAATTAATTATAAACGTTGCAGGGGTAACTACACTTATATTCCAGATTATTATATTCTAGATATTTCCCAACAAACGGATTGCTTATATTTCTATTTCATTTGCTTATATTATTTTCTTCGCTAGTGCAGTAGAAGCAAGATAGTTGAGTCTGCAATTACGTTACGCTCATTCATATTCACCAAAACTTTGTTTAATTTAATTCGTCGTTTTCGTCCACACTCATCGTGCACTATTATGCCTTGCATCAATGTGCTTCTAGTTGTCTAGTTTGGTATATCTCAAAGTTTATTTCGCACATTGTAGATGTTTTGAAAACGGTGGCAAGCGCACATGAAAACAAGCACAAGGAATGAGTGAAATGAATTTCAAATAATATATTAATAAATTCTATCGTACTTGGCTAGATCACAAATGCGAAAGCCACAAGCACATACTCATTTGGTCTGGGACTCAAGTCTTAACAATGAAAACAAAGCAAGCATACCTGGCGGAGGATGTTATTGTTAAAATATGCTTTAGAAATTATTTTTTTCTTGTTGTTCTTTACGTGAATGCAGCAAGAGATGTTATTCATGTCCTTTGCGATGTCGACTACAGCTTTGGATCGATCTGTTTTTCCATAAATAGCGCCAGGACCTTGACTTTTTTTTTCTTGCACGTGGGTAGAATTTGTTACCATCTTTAACCTTTTAGTTCGTTAAGTTAAGAAATATACCAAATTGTATGAATGTTGATGAACTAATAATTTCAAGAGGGTGATTAATATTAAACGTTGATTAGATTATTCATTTCGTTGTTTGTTATTTCTCTGACTATGTATAATGTTTCCGGAATCCTCCTAAAATTGGAGCCCATCTCCACTGCATAATTTAAATGCTTTCTAGCTCATTTACATCTAATTTACATCATTGCTTTATTTAGAATATAACAGCGTGTGGGATTAAACTAACTTCTTTCTGTGAAGTAAAAAGGTGAAAATTGTAATACAAAATGCTTTACATTCTTTCTTAAAAATGATACATTATTGTGCAAATGTTGATAAGAATGATTAATACAATTCATGCAAGCTGCTAAGGTTTGTTATCAGTATTATTATATTTAGAACTTTCCACTTCTATATCAAAACATTATGTTTGTCGTTGTATATTTTGTGATTTCTACAGTTTAGAGAAAAAATCAGAACGAACGCTCTAGAATTGATGCAGGACGCTAAATATAAATTGATTGAAGGTGAAATATAAAGGGCGTAAGTGCGCAAATAGAATGAAGATCTCGTCTAATCCATTAGCCAGATCTGTTATCTATTAATAAGAAACAATATGGGCGGGTGTGTGAAAGCAGAAAAAGGCGACAAAAGGGAAAATCGATTGCAATTAGAGTTCGGGATTTTTTGCAAGATCTTCCATTCTTGCGACAGAGCTTACGAAAAGGACCTTCTCTACTTCTTACAGCTGTAACAGCTGACAATAACGCAATGTATTAAGGGATTTTAAGAAATTGGCGGAGCGCCTAAAAAAATTACATCACTATAATTTGTATATAATGGTCGTAATTTGCAGTGAGATTTGTACACTTTAGCTCTAATGCAAATCACTTAAAAGTGCATCTATATTTTACGAATTGTTTTGTCTGCGTGATCCCAGCCACTATCGATTGGAATTTATTAACGATATCCTCGAACTCTCTTTCCAACACCACCTACACGCGACCCTGCTGAATTAAAGGAATAGCCTAAAAACGCGAACGGCCGGATGAAAAGCGAAAAAATGAAAAAATAGAAGCTAGTACGGTTTATGCTGGAAAAACAGGGTGTCTTGCTAATGTTGCGCTCATTTCAAATATTTGAAATGCCACTGCAAGCGATATGTCAGCAGGGGCAAAAACGTGCAAAGCTAAGCGGAATATTTATTCGAATCAGTTCAACTTTCGCAGCGTTGAACAGTCTAACGAGCTAGCGAACAAAATGGGACTGGAAAAAACACACGTAACAAAAAGGGAATTCAATTGAAAGCAAAATGATTGCCGAACGAAATGGATGGACGCAATTATACCACAATTTGGGCATTACTTTTCTTATTTTTAATCGCTAAGTTATGTGTTTATAAGTAGTCTATCAAAAGCAGAATTAAATACATTCTCACTACATTTATAGTTTTCTAACAAATAAAGGTTGAGAATAGTTTGAAATCGAATGAGATGGAAAACGGAATCTTTCCTATACACACATTGCAGACGATCCAAAACCGGAACGCGCCTACTTCCGAACCGGTGAACACGTCAATAACGTAATTTATCGTCGAATCGAAACAATACTACCACTCTATTTTACCATTAATTCTACTTCTCAAATGTTATACAATAGGATAATACATTTATCTCAAAGCATTGAAATATGAAAAAATGTAACTTATGCAATAGAATTTCCTTTGGTATTGGGATATTTCTAGCTATCCTTCTATTTGTAATATGGTCCAGTAGAAAGCTCCTTCATATAGTTTCTGACATTACTTCTTCTTGTGCAAGCACACCCTTCTCATACCTGTCGCTCTGTTCTTGTTTTCGTTGCGGTTTCGTTATTTCAGATTTTGTGTTACTTCCACGTCTAGTCCAGATTTTGGTCACCGTTTGTTCTGCCTGATTCCTACATGTATATAACGATCTCGACAATACCGCTAGGGTTTCATCGAGCGCGAAAGTTATGATGAATAATGGACTTTACGTTTTTGCCTTCACTGCATGTCGGCCGCTTTGAGCGTCTTTTCCCGCGGTTGCCAGGCGGGTTTTCGGATATTTTTGCATCGTGTATTTCAAATTTTAGCACAGTATCCCATATGTATATGCTGACTGTTTCGTTGATTTTGCCATGCGTATCGTCGGTGCATAGAACGGACGATGGGAGTTACATTTATGTGTCCTTTTGTTATTCATGCCAAAATTAGTTTAAGGCACGAGTTGAGAAAATTTGCTTTTATCTCGAACTTAGGAGAAATGTGCCAAGTCTGTGCTGGCTAAGCATTCATTTGACACGAAATTTTCCTTACAATGTAATAGTTGATTACAAAATATGCTGCTTAATTTAATACTAGACTATGATAAATCGTTTTTCTCCGTTTTTTGTTGTTTGCTGCGTCACTGATATTGCCATGGAAACAAAAAGTCCGGTTTTATCAATGTATTGTATGCACATACAGATTCCCAAACAGCTGCAATGACAACAATTTTATGAACTCTAATTTTATGAAATCATTGCCAGCTTATACATAATTCATTATAAATCTTTACAGAATTGTTATATTTCAGAGATATGAGCAATTACTGAAACATAAAACTGACATAATTTATTTGATGTTACCTTCTAGTCAGAAGAGAAAACTGACACTGGAAACAGCGGATGTCTGCTGCAATCTGCAATTGGTTGCAGTTATGAGAGATATGTGAATGACACTGTGAGATGGACTTTAATGATAACGACGTCATGAACATACATTGGGCATTAGTCTATAATTTAGATAACTTTGCTTAGAAGTTACATACCTGTGTTATATTTGAATCAAATACCTCTTGCTTTACTTACAATATCAAACATTAATGCATTTATTACATATGCCATAGTTAACAACTACTAACTTAATTCCAACAACACCTCATCGCAAACAAAGAATAAATTGAAGTCAAGGCAATTCTAGTAATGAAAACTGTTTATAGCAGCAGCACATAGGTGAAACAAAGGCGTTGATAAAAACGTTCGTAACTATAACATAATATTAATAATTGGCCGCACTCACTGTTTATATTAAACATTCTTGTTTTATGTGCTCCTTCGATCGTATTTTCTATCCATTCCATATAAATTATTATTACTTGCAGCAGAATTATTATTCAATTAGTTTTTTAGTTGTTAATTTTGTTATTCGTTTTTAATGTAAGGACTCATTTTTTTATTTCTTTCAGGACTATTTGATAGTCATGAAATACGCATCTTACAAATGGGACGGGATATTGTAGTTATAAAGCACTTTATATATTTAGATATTTTAGATATTTCAAACTTGTTTTTGCCATTTAATAAAAATATTCGTGTAATGAAGAAAATTCACCGTTCATTGTGTGTTTTACTAATAATTTGAAGTGTTTTAAGGTTCAAGTTATTTCAGTATTCTATTGATAAAATTTAGTCACCCTTTTTGCGTTATTGATTTCTATATTTTGTTTACGTTGGCATATATACGGGTACAGCATACGGTAGTGAGGATAAAAAATAATTAGTGACTAATGATGCATTATTTGTTTTAGGAATGATTTTACTAGTTATAGAAACTTGTAACCGGATTTGTTTTTAATTTGTTTTTGTGAATGGAAAATAATGGAGGCGCAGTTTCAGAGACATGCCATAGTAGTATCACCCATTCACCCAGGGTAGTTTTTAAAAATAACTAATCAGTTATTATCTCAAGACTATATTCAAGTGTTTTAACAAATTTCGATGCAATACTGTGTTAATCTGACATATTCCGTCGAAGCTTTTGTTGAGTCATGATGATTTAGGAGTCTATAAAGACCATTTCACGTTTTGGACATCCACATTAATTTTTAAATAAACATTTAACAATCAATTAATTTTTGAGTTGCTTATTTCTTATTATTAAATCACTTAGGAATATACTACTTTGCTGTATTTATTGTAATGGTGAAACTTCCGTTTGCGACTGTCTTTTAATATTTGCATTAAATTTATACGAAGATTCTCTTTATCAGTGTTTAGATACATTTAATATATATATATATATAAATAAATGTGCTGTTGAATCGTAAATGTTATAATATGTGCTGTCTCGGTGAATACTTTCACTGAATATTTAAACCAAGAGAAACTTTCTTCTAATAAATTAACATATCTGTAATTTATTTAAACTCTTTGAATATTAATATTTATTATATGTGTTGTGTTTCTTAAACCGACTAAATTATATATAATTACACAATTGCGTTATAGGTTTATTGTGCAGGAATTCATTTTGGCAATATGACGAATAAACAACTCATTCATTGAAGGTCATATAAAAATGTAAAAACAATTTTTATCTTACTAGTTCATACAACTACCAATAACAGACTATTGACATGTAATTTAAAATTTTCTCTTTTAATAGTATTGAGAAATTCATTTTAAAAACAATCCATGTTAAAAGCATTCATAATGAAATATAATTATTTCATTAAATTTTATTATACGCGGGCAGTAGAGTGAATGAACTGTTGTCATTTTCGGCAGTATTGGCAACTCCTCAAAATGAACTCTTCTGTGCATATTAAACTTGAACGAACTAATTACGGTATTTTCTTTTGTTAAAATACTGAAAGCAACGCTCAGCCTCCTGGCAGACACTAAAAATACTCACTTAACATTTGTCATGTGTATTTTGCAATAATAAAATGCACATAATACAGTGTTTGGATGGTGGTGCATAGCGTGCGGTGATGCTAAATTAAATATAGCGAGCGATATAGGTAGGCACTGGCAAGCAGCAGGAAAAAGAAACGAGGACGAGCACGCACCGTAAGCAGAATGCGCGAGTCCAAAGTCCGCGCTTTTATTATTACTACACCTACTACGTACAACTGGGCACGAATGCGAACGAGCTAACTCTATAAGATGTCAGGTTGGCAATATGTTTTTAGTCGACAAATGTCTTTCACAAAATACATAAATTATTTATTTCTTAGATAACGCAGTAACCAGTCTTCGGGCGTAAATAATTCGTACGCCATATTATGGGTTGCAACAAATGCAGTCGATGGTACAAGTATGAATTGATTTGATTCATTCACTCGTCACACCATTTCGTTGAGAATTAAATATTACGTACAATGGTGAAAATGATTTAGGAAATACCAGTTTAATACGTTGAAATTCCTTCTCAGTAGAAAAAAAATTTCATTGGTGTCGACAAACCAACAATAACCTAATAGGTACGAAATTCAAAGATGAAATCATGTAAGGTAGTTTATAAGCAAATCACCCAGTTTCCAGAATAATCTCAAACCACTTCGTGTCTATTGCGTCCCTTAGGCGTTGTGTTTAGAAATAAAAAGAGCACACCCAATTGGGAACAATTGTTTGGATGCCGTGAGCATGATCACGTCCACCTCTAGTGCAGGTCGCTGAGGATTCTTTAAACCTAAACCTGGTTAATCTTTCAAACTCGCCAGAGGCAAGATAAAAAAAGATATAAAAAATATGAGAATTTATACCAGACGGACAATGGAATTTGCGGGGTGTATAGGTGGCTTCGTAATCCTAGTCGGTTTCTAGGTGAAATGGGAACAAAATATGAGCGAGATTGGAACGAGCGCATTTACAGCACGCACGCCGAGCATGCCTCCGCCGCGGCTGGCACCGTTCACGCTAGCGGACTTTGTACCTTGCGATTGCCGGCATGTGCACGCAATGGCGGCGTGCATAGGTGGGTGCCCTCTTCACGGGCAAGTAATACGGTGACTCAGAACACGATCAGAGCTCTCGGATTCGACTCACAAACAAACAAAAACAACACACTCTGTCTGTAGAGTTGCGAGGATATTGGGTAACGGGAGCATCAGCACGTTAAGAACTGAGAGACTTTCAAGTCGTTTCACATCATTGAGAAATTCGAATACTTTGAGGGTTGAAAGTGGTACAGCTTGTTAGACGCCTCCGATGGCCTTAAAGCTCTTTTGATTGTCTCAAATTCTTTTCTCAAGATAATCTACGTTTTTTCCCTATAGGCTAGGTAGGGTCGGAACTTTTTAACCTCTCAAGTTTTGTCGAGGATATTTTACGTACCATATTAAAGTTTACTTGTTTCTCATTCCTACTATCTTCCCATCATTTGGGAGAAAATCTGGAAGCTGGTAATCTAAACAAAGTGTAAGTTTTCTGGGTCGATAACATGTTACTTGAGTGGTATTTGGAAGCCGGAACGAATATAGGTTTAATTATATCTGATTTAATTTTTGAAAACTTGGGAAGTGGATGTAGATAAAATTCTAGGAATGAATGCTAGTAAGAGATACTTCAATTGATTACAAATAGATAGAACAAAAATGTGTACAATGATTGTTTAGAGATAGTGTTCCTTGAATATTTTTTTGTCTTCCATTTGCATTGTCTAGATTTTCAATTCACAATTGGTTGGGTCCTGCGTTTTCTTTCCGTCAAAATGCATACTGTGTTCAACAATTTATCTCTTTCACACTAAATTATTTGTCTCCAAATAATTTCAATAATAGCTATTTGACAGTTTTAAATGTCAAATAGCTTACGTGAAAAATTGCACGAGCTCTACTACACATTTTGTTACCTGTACATATTAGCATACTTGGCACGTTTAGTTATCTATCAATCTTGAGCATTTTGCATCACACCTACAATCGAGCGTGAAAGCGCATCCTTGTCGTTGCACCTCAATTACCCGCATCGATGTGCACGCGTTCGCCGAATGATCACCGCGTCCCATATTAGCCAGTTGCTAACAAGCGATCAGGATGAGCATCGCTGCCGAGAGCACAAAGTACAAAACACCCATTCATTTTAATTAGCACCATCATACGCTGCGATTCATTGCGGTGCGGCGGCAATTGATTTGTACATGTTTGAAAACAGTATGGCTGAACATGTTAAATGGTGCTGGTTTCTTAGATTACATATAGAATCAATGTAGCATTTGATTTGGCAACAAGTTCTTTCCACGTTGGGAGATGAGCAACCTGGTATTTGACATACTATTCGATGTCACTTCCTTGTTGAAAATCGCAAATAGAATTGCTGGTGTTTTAAAGGTCATTAACCAGGTCAAGTTTGCTGTGAATTGTTTTTGAGCAAGTTTACTTTCAATCGAAAATTATACCTCAAAAAATAAAACAAAACAAATAACTCTTAAATTGGTTGAATTACTTGGACTTTGTACCATGTATTACTGTACACTCGTATTGTTGGTGAATGCTACTGGCTCGTGTCAAAAATAAACTCATATCTTATTTCATAATTTCCCATTGTGTTCGCTTACAATCAACAATGAAATAAAATCATGGAAGTGTGGTTACGTACCGAGAGATTACAACAACTAAATTAATCTCATTCTGATGCAGTCTGATATCATTTATATTTCTCTAGTATAGAGATATACAGTGATTCTAGTGTGATTCTATTAGACTTGCAGTTTATGGTTGTTAGCACTTTACCATTATTGGAACAACTGTTAATATAATAATAACTAAAGCAAGGGAACAGGTAAATTATTTTTATCAAGTAATCTGCTTTTTTCGGTGTAATTAATCAGTATAAGCTCTAATTGTCTGAAAATGCAGGTTTTAGTTTTTATGCTTAATATTAAACATATTTTTCAATTTTTATGTACAAGCTCGACCATAGGTTAAATTCGATTTATTGTTATTTTTTATGAAGTTTGATTTAAAAATAGCAGATTGTGCTTGATTATTGTATTTGCACATTTATGAATTACATCGGAAAAATGTATAATTTATGCATAATAGAAATATTATACACTTGTTGCCAAGGCTCGAAAACTTTTCCATTCTACCTTCGGATTATTTACAAAACATTTTGACACGTAAAATATGGAAACCTACATGTTTTAAAAAACAAAACATGTGCAAATCATTGTACTAAATAACCAGTTGAACAATAAAATTTTACTTGGAAGTAGCGTTTTTTTTTCATTATCAAATATGCTAGCATTTACTAATTTGAGATAACACGTTTAATCAATTGAAGGTAGGTATAAGCCGCTTGTATTGCCTATTTAGACAATAGGTCTATCGCATAAATTACATTCAAGTATAGATATGGGTATGAGTAATTCACTACTTCCTAGCCTTGCTCCACACGCGGCTGCGGCTTAAAACCTCGACGGGTACGCGGTCCAAAGTGCAAAGTCGAAACGAAAATGTCGAATAATAGAATGCCGCGAGCGCTCAACAACCGTGTCCCGCTAACGTGCAAACGAGTGGCACGCAACAATTTAATGAGGTTGTATATTCTCGCCGTTCTATTCTACCAAGGCAAAGTACAACACTCAATCATTTCGTATTGGATTGATACTTAACAAGGGCTGTGATTGGAGAGGTGGTAAATTGCTCAAGACTTTATGAGACATTTTCTATTTTATCATTTGCAATGAAATTTTCTATTTGATAGTCTACAATAATTAGTTTGTTCAAAGTATAACTTGACATGGGATGTTTTTCTTTACAATACCTTAGTAACTCAAGAACAACATTTGAAACTTTTATAATACGTACATTGTATTAATGCTTAGAGAATGTGGAATATTTTTTTCTATTTTCTCCCTAAACATCTATGGATACAATAAATGTCTGTATGGGATACCGAATTATTTGGTTGAAAGGTATATTTTATGGTTAATATCAAATATCATATTAAACTCATTGGGAGTTAGTGAAAATCCGCGCTGGTTTGCTTCATTCTAACATCAAAATTCTTGTTTTAAGATTAAAAACTAAATGAGTGCCTGAAAACTTTCCATTAATTAACAAAACCAACTTCAGAAGTTTGCAATTAACTCATAGTCATCTACAAAGTGTTGCTTCAAAATGTTGTAACATAGATTTGTATTTATATCATTTTAACATATGGCATGGCTTAAATTAGGTTTGCTCATGCTTGATTAAATTCTTTATATCTTAACAAGTTAAAATTTTAAATGGTGATACTTTAAACCAGATACATTTGGCCAATTTATGCTATTACAATAATGCATTTTCAGGATGTTTTGTTGCCTTATTCCAGGAATATTATTAACAATTCCTTTCACTTCAATAACTTTGCATTTCTCTCATTGCGTGCGTTGCTTTTGG
The DNA here is from genome assembly GCA_027575565.1 of Diploeciton nevermanni. Taxonomy (NCBI): domain Eukaryota; kingdom Metazoa; phylum Arthropoda; class Insecta; order Coleoptera; family Staphylinidae; genus Diploeciton; species Diploeciton nevermanni. The sequence continues at coordinate 72,440 of JAODIE010019803.1, forward strand.
TTAGTGGTACGTGTCCGACCATTTAATTGTTTTGCCATGCATATTTCACGCAAAAGTACGTCGTTTGCATTGTCACCCGCTCTGTTCTCTCGTCTGATTAAGAAATTAAGAAATTAAGAAACACCACGTCATTTATTCAAGGCAATTTGCTGAAGCTGATTAATCAAATGCATGCACAATTATCCACAAACAACACAACATACACTTGGTCATTTGCACAGCCAGTCCTAAAATACATACGAATCAATACACACAGCACACGAATTACGCAAGTTACGAGCTTTGCGGTTGGGGTGTGTCAATGCTAATTATTCCAAAGTTCGAACTGATGCGATTTGTCTACCAACGAAAAATGACAACTGATGGAATTTGAGAAAGCTGGTTTTGAACAGATACACTGTCAAAACAATAATAATTACACCGTTCGAAAAATGAAGAGAAAAATGCGGCCGGAATCAACTTGAATCTAATGGTGAAAACCGTTTTTCATTTTTGTTGGCAGGGTTGATTTTTAATTAAACTCAATAGTTTTCGGTTCAAATGCGCGGTTCTCTGTCAATAACAGACCAACAAAGCTACACATGTGCAAATTCATCATACGGGTATTTTTAGCGTCGAATATTGATATTTACTTATAGCAAGCGTTCTTTTCCTTCTTCTGACTGGTGTAAAAATTATTGTTTTAAAGTGCAAAACATAATGGAATGCAATGGTTGGTTGTGTTCGCTTATAGTGTACTTTGGACCCGTAGCAAATTTTCAAAATCGGCACTAAAAATAAATTCGATGTTTATGCTAACGTGACATGCATTACGATAGGTTTGGAATTTTATTAACGTTTAAATTGCGGCTGTAGGTGGCTTGGCCTCTTGGAAAACATTTAAAGTACCGTAAAGCGAAAAGGGTTCACGATATTATTTATGCAAATGGGCACGTTTTTGATGTGTCTATAACTTCATAACTATTCAGTAATAAGAAAACCCGTGCACTTGTCAATAAGTTAATATTTTTCTTCGACAAATTATTGAGCGTTTATAAGATTGTCCATTTATATAAGATGTACGGTTGATAGTGTTTACACTTAGTAATTATTTATTTATAAAACGTTTTCGGTTTGTTGCTTTCATAGACTAGTAGAAGAAAACTGAAGAAGGCAACAAGTTAAATTATATCAAAATAACAAATTTAATTGATTTTCAACCTAGATAATACAATTAACTTATTCAATTGTGGAACTCATTATTTTAAGAGGTTTTGAGTAATTAATTCCAAACTCGCTTTTTTATTGCAATACAAGTGACTTAATTTATTTAATAACTTTATTATATTTTTATAAACAATCTAATTAAATATTTTGCATTATCATAAATAAACGAACATTATGTTGATGAATTCATATCTTTACTCTAATAATATTAGTTATAGTAGCAGTGGTAATGGTTGAACATTTGAACTACGTACTGGATATGAAAATAACAGGTTTAATTAGTGAGGCTTTGATATAAAATTACATTTGCAAATATAATATATGATCTTGTTTGTAACGTGTTGTAATATACGCCGTTGAATTAATTTGTTTTATAGTTTTTAACAGTAGATTTATTATTTATTGCTGTTTGGGAGATGCAAATATTGCGGCATTTTATCTAATTCTGCCTGCTATACATTAGCAATTATTTTAATGCAGTAGAAGTGTAAATATTTTGCAAAAATGCAAATGTTTGGCATATAAATTAAAACCGAACAGTCAAAATCAGACAAAACTTCTACCAAGTGTATATCGTAAGATTGACAACAAATCGAATTGCCAGGACCTCAAGAAACAGAAAGGCTTTGACGAAAAAATGCCTCACCGGAAGGATATTTTTTAAAAATCAACAGTTTAGAATTTCTAATGTTCTGTAATTATAATCTAAAATTGTTCGGCTTCATTTGCAGTAACAATTCTGAAATAAAGAACCAAAACAATAAAATCATTTATCACATTTGTAAACCTACACTTACTGGGGAACTCCTTATTTTAATTCAATCCAAATGGAATGAAAATAGAAAAGAAGGCCCCTCGTGACATACGAATCATACAAATTGAAGAGAGCTGAAGGACTTGGAGTGCTGGCTAAAGTCGACGAAATGGCATGTGTACTTGGCATGTGAATGGCAAATACAAAAAATTGTGTCATGTGTACGGTATGGTAAAGCCTTACCATATGCCAGCACACATCACCCAGCAGTGTGGTGTTTTGCGCCTCTACCTTGCAAATGGCAGCCACCGATTGCAACAAACGCAAAACCACGCGCCGTCGAAGCAACAACACAAGGCAATAATTTATTATTATACGAGCGAGCAGCAGTGTGAGTCTCGTGTCTTTACGACTTTATGCCAGTGTTACGACAATTACGATGCAGGCTGTGCAAAGTTTCTTCCTAGCATGCACCTGAATGCGGACGTAAGCATGAATTTTATTGCTTTAATTTGTTGGCGCTATTCGACGTGTCTAAAATTATTTGTTTTCGTCGTTTTTGTCTATGCAGCCATGATAGCAAAGTTATACACCGCCGAAGATAAGAGAACCACAAATACAAGTCGTATAGTTGCAGCATTAATTGAAATCAATTTACAAAAACACACGTGGGAGCTACCAACGAAGGAGCTGTGTATGTTAGTTGTTTGCGTAGAATACTAAAATACCTTAAAACTATAATTTATTAGGTTTTATTACTCCATCAACATCATAATAAAATATAGAATTTCTAAAAACATATACAACTTAGCAAATAAGAAAAATATGCTGTATGAAATCATCAACTATTATGCAAGAAATTTACTACGAATGCCAAAAAACATGTAACTCAAATCAAACAGAGTAAAGAGTAAAACAGACATTAAAACTTTAGATCAATTATATTTAGTTATCTAAATCAGGTTTTCTCATTTTTGCACAACAATGGATGTTTGTAAACGATGTTTATGCATTGCGTATTTATTTAGAAATGCAACATTTCATATTCAGTATTCTTGCACTTAACTATTGTTTGTATTAATTTTTTACATATATATATTTTAATAATAAAAACAACAGTTTGTTGCGCCATAAATATATTTGGATACTGATTACAGGAATACGACGTAAAATAATAATTTGATTGCAGTTTAACAAATAATATTCATCAATTTTTGTTTGCAAACAATATGCGATTATTGATTATTAAAGCAACATTTTGCAATTAATACCGAAATAATATGGTGTCGCAAGTTCACTGTGAGATTATCTGCGGTTATGACGTAACTTAACCCTGAATTTATTTAGATACAGAATATATGAATAAAATATTTGCAATAATAAATAAAATGCAATATTGCATTATCGGTAGTTATTCTATTATGCTGGACTTATGTGTTCTTTTGGTTGCAGGTGTGCGAAAATTTAGAAATATCCAAGGAATCGGATTACTTTGGGTTGAAATATACCATCAATAAGGGAGAGGAACTTTGGTTGAATCTGCGCAATCCCATTGAGACTCAAAAAGGAACAAAAACTCATCATTCTCAACCGAGATTTGCCTTACGAGTGAAGTTTTGGGTACCACCACACTTACTCTTACAAGAAAAAACAAGGTAAATAATAAAGTAAATTCAATAAATCATAAACTGATATGTTTTCTTTGCTTTAGACATCAATTCTATCTTCATGCAAAATTGGACTTAATTGAGAAACGCCTAATTGCATCAGATTGGAATATAGTCGCGCTACTCATCGCGCACATTGCACAGGCTGAAAGTGGAGACTATGACCCTCAACACCCCCCTGTACATGTATATAAACAGTGTATGTCTATCACCAAGATGGATCCAGACGACAAGCCCGTGGACTTGCATGCTCGTGCTATTGCGCATCATCGCAGTCTAGCGGGGATGAAAGCCTCTACGGCAGAATACTGGCTTCTGCACCAGGTCGCCACCCTAGAAGGTTTTGGACAGGAAATCTTTGCAAGTGTGTCCGGCCCTATCATGGGAGTTGGTCCTCATGGTATATCAGTATATGCAAAGGATGCTGACAAGCAAGTTATTCCCTTCACGGCGATACAAAATGCAAAAGCTATTAAGAGGGTGTTTAAGTTGACGTACGTTGGACAGGACAACTTGGAGCAAAATTTGGAGATGAAGTTTGCTAGCAATCACTGTGCTAGTAGTCTCTACAGAGCTATCACTGAGAAACATGCTTTTTACAGTTGTGAGACAGTGCGGAGCGCAGTAACGTCGCAATTTGTTCGGGACTTAAAGGGGACAATTGTCTCCATCTTCAACGAGGACTCGAGTTTGGGGAAGAACTATGTATTTGACATTAGAAGAACCTGCAGGGAGGTTTATGACGATGCTAGGAGGAAGTTGTACATGGAAACGAAGGAGATGACGATTCCTATGGATGATATGGATGCCAGCAGAACATGTATTGGGAATGACTGCAAAGTAAGTGATTATAATTGTTTCATTTCATTGTCCACGTTAGGACTATGTGTTAAATGTGTTGAATTTTGTTTCAGGAGTCTCAAATGTTAACCAAAATATTGGATGCAATGACATGCCGCATCTGTATGGACGCATCCATTGACGCCCTGTTTCAACCCTGCCGCCACGCAATTGCATGCCTCACCTGCGCAGAGAAGTGCGATCGCTGTCCATTCTGCCGTGCTGACATCGGCGAAGCGCAGCGTATCTATTTTAATGGCGATTTTACATCCGCTGTATCTGCACAACGCGCGAGCAGCCACTTCTAAGGACTTAATAATGATCGATATTTAATATATAAGAGAAGAGATCTCCGTTTATGTTCTTTGTAATTGTAAACATACAAACTTTTCGACTTTACTAGCTGTTAGTAATGAATTGTCTTTAATTTAATCGTTGTAAAACGATATAGTCATCATATCAATGCAAGTTAAAATTTAAGTTCGAGTTTATGAATACGTTTAGTGTGATACGTTTAGTACGATATTATTTAAGGTGGTATTGCAATACGTTGCTGTAAGCAGAAAATTCAATTTTGATACGTGCATTATGGAAGTATTTTCTAAGTTCTATTTGGTTAGGTTTTGCGTGAACTAAGCGTGCGAGTTTATGCTAGTATTTTTCTAAATTGGACAATAGGCGATATGTTTAACCTCAAGAAACAATGGATAATATAGTGTCGTATTCACACTGGTGCATCTAGAGTTAAATTTATGGTGATAAGCGACTTTTGAGTGTACAGATTATGAAAAGTACGCGTCCTGAATGTGATATCTTTTTTTCTTTAAGCGTTTATTATAAAAAAACATATTTCACCTGAAGTTGTTAATTTGCGTTCTTTTGGCGCGATCTTTATTTCTTTTGTTGCGTCTTACTTCCAAAAATGGACCAACCTCAACTTGGAGAGCATCGTGATAGTTGTATACGATGTGTAATGTGACGATAATAAATAGATGTTCAAACTAATTGCTTCTATGCTTATTTTCTTACCCTTAATAAGAAGAAATTTCATATATCTCAAAAAACATAAAATAATGCTTATTTATACAAATAAAGCAATAAGAGGAAAATTTTAAAAACATTCATCATATTTTTTTAAAGGTACATTGTGTTGCCTATAATCAATCAATCACATTTGCTTAAAGTAATAAAGTGGATTTTTAATCTGTAGTATATATATATATGAAATATTTTGTTATATTTTACTATTTATATATAGTTGAATAACAAAAATATTTTTTATTTCTTTGAATATAAAAAGTATTTGAAAAAAGTAGAAAGCTTATTACGTGTCTACCAACATAACAAAATTTACAAACGTTTTCTTTCAAATACGTGTTTATTTAAAAATAATTGCAAATTATGATATACAACAAAAATAAAAATTGTTTAAAATAATTCATGTAGTTGTTGGATTATTCAAGTAAGTACACTGAGATTCTCAATATATTATTTTGAGTTAGTTCATTTTACGGCAAGTTGGTACTACTGCGCAGTATATGCATTGTTGGGAGAACGCGCAAGATGGCCGCACTCAGTTGAAAGTAGAATGAAAAATAGTATAATTTCCCCGAAAAAATACATTTTTCCACACGCACACGTATACCATCATCTACGACACGTTGCGTGCTACTGCTGGTGGAACAACTATAGCGTATATATAACAAATTTGCATCAAGATTTTCTTCGGCAGCGGCACACACCTGGTTCTATCGCGTGCCACCTACATACCAAAATCACCTCACAACCGCGATAGTGACGAAACTTCGAAAATGCTGCGACCGCCGCGTCAACCGGCACACAAAACTTGTGTTATGTAGCATTGCGTGAATTACACGCTGTACAAAGCGTCTAGATGCGTCGGACGGACCCACCACCCGCGCATAAAATTCGGCCGAGCGCCGTGGCCACCGATGTGATATCCGTGCACCGTCTACAAAATTGACGAGTAAGTGCTTTCTATCTACAAGTCCAAGTGTATCAAATCTCATTGCCTTTTTGCCAAATATTAGGGTTCTAACCATTTAGCTCCAACCTTTCCAAATTGTTTCTTAATGATGTAATAAGAACTCTAACAGGTGAATTTTTGGTGACTCATTCTATCATATGTTCATGTTTCTAATATGCCCATAGTTGCTTCTAATTATAGTAATTTTAGTTTCGGCTCCACGTATACATTGAGTGTATATTTTGAATTCTTGCAATAGTGCCCATACTAGTGCTTCATAAATTGTTGCTGTTGGACTAACAACTCTGAACAACAGCATAAATATCCAGTTGCAGCATATTAAAACATTCACACATATTACATTACAATAACTCCCATAGCCACAGGCTAACTCATTTTGTTTACACTTGTAATGCATTTGTTTTGTGACCCAGTTTAAAGCAGTAATGTCAGCTGTGTTCTTACAGAGTGCACGCCAGATGATGCAGCAGGAAAAGCCTAAGGATGCATCCCCTGCTGGCCTCGTTGTGGACGCTGGTGGCGGCGGAGGTGGTGTATGTTTTGTGTGTGGAGCGCGTGGTCTCTCGCACGCATATTGGGTGCACGCCAAACCCCCCGGTGGTAAGGTGCGTGAACCACACTTTCCATTCCTGGACTCGCACGAGATTCCCAACGGTTGCTCACTCCCCAAGGGAACAGACGGTGCGGTGCCTGCGTGCCAGCTTTGCTATAGCCTCCTGCTGCAGCAGTGGGACGCGTACGAGCGGGCCGCTCGGCCTCACCACGAACGTCTCTACTGGCTTAAACGCGTTGACAATGGTCCTTATACGGGAGCTGACATGGGCATGCAGGGAGAGTATGCTGCACAAATGCTGGGGCTGAACAATGATAACGCAGTTAGTAGTCGGCCTCCTAGCAGGCGTGAGAGTGAGTTTGCTGCACAGCGATATAAGGCTTCACCACGACCTTCACTAGTAAGTTTGAATCATTGACGCTACAATTTAAAGTTAATTGATAAGTGAATTGACAAATGACAAACTTAGTCAAGAAAATTAAATTTGTTGGATGTAATACTAAATTGAAAGAGTCACATTCAATAATGCTAACAAATATCTAATTACTGTGTAAATATTTATAATTTGCACATATCTTAGCCCGTTAAAGACGGTTGTCATACTGATAGATACATACTTGTTATAATGTTCAGTTAAGGCTTAGTGACCTATAAGACCTCTTTAACGCAACAGACGTATCATATTCTCATTTTCGTCTTAATCCTATGCAAAGCCCGCCGATTTTAGCACACTTTTGGTTTGAGTGCCGCACACATTTTTTACCGCTATCAGTTGTTTACATTATGCGCTGGACCAACACATTGCCACCAATAATTTAATGTGGCTCCGCACGCGTAAAATCATTCACTGATTGCGAAGGGTCAGCAGCATTCTTATTTATGTTTTTTTTGGATTGCGATATTATCATACTCCGAGTAATCTCAGCTACAATTCGACCGAGCAAATCACTCATTACTATTTTCGCAGTCATCAAAATACATGTGCGTGCATGTTTCGATTCTGTTTAACTTTTTAACTAAAGCTATATATTTACTAATATACTTTTGTTTTATTGGACAGGTATCAACAACGGAGAGAGAAGACAAAGATCCACCTTCCGAGGCCTTAGATCTGCGCAATTCAAGCAGCCGCAGTTCTCCTATCTTGCAGCAGCAGCGCTCAACGCCAGTGCATCTTTTCCATAGTCAGAACTCTAACTCATCAACGGGTACAGACATTCTTGATCTGAGCATGCCAGATAAGAATTCTGTCACTGAGGTGTGCTACGTGTGTGGGGATGAATTTAAGCGTGGCAGTTTGAGTTACATTGCAGCGCGCCCTTTGCAAGAAACTCCAGTCACCCCGTTCTTTCCCAGTCTAATGCTGCATCCGCGGCCGTCGCGCTCACGTCCTATGGACAGTAGCGGGAAAGTGCAAGCGTGCGTTGAGTGCCAACAGCATCTTGTGAAACAATGGCACACCTTTCAAGCCCAGGGTGTGCCGCACTACGAGAGGAACTATACATTACGCAAAAGACAAGCTGCCGCCATCGACACAACAACGTTTATTTGTTATACATGTGCGTTAGAGTACCCCAGCAGTAGTATTCGTTTATTGTACTGCTGCGCCAATCCTGAAAAAGAGCCGTACTTTCCGTATATTCAGACTTTGAAACCGCCGCCAGGAACGAGTCCAATTAGTCCACAAGGCATGGTACAGGTGTGTTCCATTTGTTACAAGAGCATACCTCAGAAACACCAAGTGTTTGGGGATCCAAACTCGGTAGCGGGAAACAATCATGTATCGATATCAGATGTGCAATACCACAGCATTAACTCGAGCAGGCCGAGTACAGTTAAATCACCCGCAAATAGTGCTGGTAGCGATGTCCGGTACAAACCTTACGATGTCAATAAAACGACTATAATAACCTCGAAAAAGAAGCAAGCCGCAAATGAACTTAGGCAATTGGCAAAGGTATTAGATTGCTAATATTATTGTTGTACTATTATATATTGTTATACGTCTGTTTTAGCGAACATCTTCGCCAGCACCAGAGATGAATGGTCAAGGCAGTGGAGATAATTATCGGTGTTACATTTGCGCTGGTCGGTTTCCACACACCCAAATGGAATGGTTGAGTACGAGTTCGGAGGGGATGAATTCGCACGCGATGCATTTCCCGATTTTGAGAACAGTTGCACGGACCTCAGAAAACACATGCATGGACTCACATGGGCGTGTTCTTAGCTGTACAAAGTGTGTTAATTACTTGGCAATGCAGTGGGACACATTGGAGAGCGAACGAGTGCCTTTAGAGCAGCGTCGATACGAGGTACCTACTCCCATCGTGGACACGCACAGTACGAATGGCGATCGGTGTCTTACATCACCACCGAGTGTCAACAGTAATTCAACGACGGGGAGCAGTATTTATTGTTTCCTTTGTGGTTACCATTCTGAGTTGACGCTCGCACGAGTTGTCTATAGTCGTCCACAGGGTAAAATATTCATTATAATTGATTAATTTGTCACATGTATATTTTTTGTTTCTGTTTTTAGGACGAAACGCTCCTTACTTTCCTGCCCTTCTGAAACACAAATCACCGGCAAACGCAGAGCAATTACGGGAAGATGGTTCAGCTTTAGTATGTACTTTCTGCTACCACAGTTTGGTAAGTCAGTACAGGAGATATGAATCGAGCACAACGGCGACACCACCTGCTGATCGTCGAGAGTACAACACGCACAATTATTGTTGCTACGTATGTGGAGTAACAACATATCGGAAGCGAGTGAGAGCGTTGCAAATAAAGGTAGCATTTGATTACTTTTTATGTGCACTGTCTGCCGTGTTTGTTAGGAAGGTAAAAGATTGTATGTTGTTTTGTTAACAGGACTTTCCGTTTTTAAAATTTCATCGGCAAACTGAATTTTCATTGCTATTGGAAAATGGTGACTTTGCTGTGGTTTGCCTTGACTGTTATGAGACTTTACGAACTCAAAGTTTAGAGTATGAGCGTTGGGGACTTCCACTAGACAAGCGTCAATACAATTGGATCACGCAGCCACCACCACCAGAAGATAGCCCTGAAGCAACTATCGCACGACTTCCAAGTGGACAACGCAGTGATAAAGTTGTAAGTTGTTTTATTTACTACTTAACTGTAATACTACTTTTCTACTGGATAATGAAATGTGTTGTATTTTTTCCTAGGTTCCTCAAACGTTTGTCTCCCGTCCAGCTCGTAAAAACTGTTCTCCCAAGGCAACCGAACGAAAGCCATGTTCTACGCCAATATCCAAACCGGAAGCTGGTGAGTAAATTTTTCTTAAATCAGATTCTTTCTATTTTTCGCGAGGGCTTTACTATGCTGGCTGACAGAGGTCGCTTGTGTGGCGGAAACATGCTTCACTCATATTTGCCTGGGGTGAGCCAAGCCATGCGCCGCCCCCACGGCGCGGGAATGCAGTAGGGGAGCACTCGCGGCGCAATCTCGCGCGCACGCACTTGAAGCGGGGGCGAAAGCACTTGGAACCAGACTCGCAGCGCCGACACGAGCACCGAGCTTGTCAATAAACGCCTTTTTGCGGTTTGCGCTCACACTCATACGCACGCTTTAACTCTCGTTACAAACCGGACGTGTTTTCGCACGCAGTCGAACTCATCCGCGCTGCTCGTGAACTCACGCCCAAAGACATCGGCACGACTTCTCAAATCAAAAGCCGCGCAATCAATGGTTACTTGAAAGACGCGTTTAATGAGATTAAGTGCTGTACAACACACATGATCATAGAAAACAACATAATTGTGTTGCTTGATACTAGTGTGGATACTTGAAAGTAAATGTCTGATTTGGTTTGGTTATTATCAGATTAATTAAATACTGTCGCGTATCACCAGTGTCATCGCGTGCAATTAGCAATTGATTTTTCACGCAGCTTGCGTCAGTGAGAGTTTACACTATTTTGAAAGTGTATCGCGGGCACAAATGGCGAAAAGCAATCTCATCACGCTTGTACGAAATTGACGCGAGGACGTGCATTGAGGCTACCACTTGTTTCCTATCTATGCGAGGGTGGGCAACGTCGATTGTCTAGTGCAAGTGATTTATACAATTAAGGTCACACGGAACTATGGAATTCAAATATCCGCATTCTTTGCCAAATTTTCAACCACCTCATCCATATTATTATCATCAAGCTTCTGTGGCGGGATCAGCCAGTCTTGCTGGTAAGAAATATTTCACATATCAGACTTGCTTATTTTCTTATTCCTATTTAATGGTTTGATTGTTTTTTTTTTTTTTTTGGTATTTTATATGATTGGTTGTATTACATGATAGCATGTTATATATCCAATTTGGGGAGACTTATACTGGGTATATGGCAAGTTCCAGTATATTAATAGCATTTTTCAGAAACCGTTTTCATACGACTAGGTTTCTCAATTAAAATACCTTTGAGATTGTTTTTTGTTTACTTTGTATATGGTATATGGTAACATGTTAATCGCTTCCTCGACATGCTTCTGTCGGTACGGAAGTCACGTAGTCCTAGTAACCGTGCGAGCTGCGTTGCATAGTCGCCACTTCCCCCGCTTTCAACCGAAGGACGTGTACATTACCGTTCCACTCAAAGTCAGAAAGTGACGGAACATGTGCACTGTTTGAGCGCCTTACAATGAATAGAAATAAAACTACTGCAGACCGCGCTGCAATGTAGAATGTAGTGTTGAGAAACTGGAAACAGATGGTTGCCGCCGGGTCGTAGGGAGTCGTGACCAGACTTGGCGCTTCGTCTTGCACTTTGACCTCTTTCTCAACGTAACGCAAATCCATTTACAGGAAAACTTTGATCCTTCAAGAGTATAAATCTGCAAGACATTTTGTTTATCATTTTAAATATTGATTCCCATTATAATAAAAATTCATCACTTTTCTAATAATTGCTTCACTATATTTATGTATAGAGATGTCATAAAACACTTTTAGGTATTAGCACTTAGCGTTTTTATTTACAAACTTGTATGCAATGTGTTTATATTTGATATGTAATAAGCATTCCAGTATCAAGTCACCTTTAACATTGCTCTGCTCTCGACATCACCCGAGTAACCCCTTAGCCCCGTGGGGCTCTTTGGCCTTTTTGACTCTCGCACTGTTGACCTTATGCCCCATGTCTACCGTCATCTCTATTCAATATTTTAGCCTCTCACTTATCAATTATCGCCATTAATTACAATCACTTTGTTGGCACTTAGGGCTATCAAGAAATTCAGCACAGTTGAAATCTACGCAAAGTAGTACCACAAACGGGAACGATCCTAAGGTGCGAAGTCATGTTGTTATTCAAGGATCAACAACGACGCCGTCAAGTTCAGGTAATACCTCTTCACACTCTTTTGCTGCAGCCTTGAGGAATCTGGCACAGCAATCAATTCCTGGTAGCAGTGTTGAGCCAACCATTGCAAGAGAACGAGAAAGTGAGAAACCGAAAGATTTGTATACCTCACAACCAAGTGTTGGTGGAACTAGGGTAGACACATCTGCTGGGCCTCCAAGCTCACGAAGCGATCCGCAACTTGCTCCTCGCTTATCCGGATTAAGTGCGGCACCTGGAATGATTCCTAGCTCTGCTGACAGATATCCGGATTTGCGAAGCGGATTTCAACCATATCGGCCTGAAGAACGCATACCTTCTCTACCCGTGGCACCTGTTCCTCCAATGGATGCCGTACCTGGATATCCATACGCATATCCTCACATGATAATGGAGGAACAGTTGTACCTGGAGAGGATGGGGGTGTTACGACCTCCATGGCCGCCAATGAGTCATCATTATCTGCCATACATGCTTCCTACTGGTGTGGGAAGTGCGCTTCCACTCTATATGCATGAAAGATTAAAATTGGAGGAAGAGCATCGGCAGCGTCTGGCAGCATGTAGGAAAGATGAGCAAGCTGAACGTGATCTTTTAGAACAACAACAGCACCAAAGAGAACGAGAGATGCGTGAAAAGGATCGTGCGTTAAGGGAACGCGAACGAGAAAGAGAACGTGAAAGAGAGCGAGATCGGGAACGGGATAAAGCAGCAGCACTTGCGCGTATCTCACCGGCACATTCTCATCAAACACCACCATCAGGACTAATGTTACCAATGTTGGGACCGATGTTACCTCCGCCGAAGGATCTCTACCCAAATCCATATTTGCCTCCAACGCGGCCTCTTTTGCCAACAGCTCCCCCAGTCAACTATCCTTCTATACCAAGGTCTAGCCCTTCTCTACAGCGTCATTCACCGCATGGGAGTGCATACACCTTAAATTTAACACAACCTCGTCATAGTCCAATTCTTCAACCTTCTGGACCAATGATTAACAGCCTCGAGCTTTCGAGGCAATTGCCGATATCGATGACTAATCGAACGTCGCCAAAACCATCCCCAAAGGCTTCCCCGAAAGCATCACCAAAACCCAATCACACTCAGAGTCCAGGGCCTACCTCAGTTAGTATGGAAGGATTAACATCCTCATCCGCTGTAGTAAGCAATAACAACACATTAACGGTTCCGGCGATGCTTACAAGGACGCCCACTCCAACTGGTGTTATCTTACCTGCCCCTGTACCAGCAGTTGCATCGGTTACTGGTAAATTAATGGGAAATGTGGAAGAACCAGAAGTAAATGGGGGAGGAATTTTAACAACCTTACCGATTGCACTTACCACTAATGTAGGTGCTTCGGCAACTACAGCAGATTCAAGTCGGAATGATAATGGGGAAAATGCCTGACAGACCCATGAATCTGCTTTTGCGTATGGACGAGGTAAGTCAACATTGTTTATTACTTACAATATTAATGTTATTTTTAACCTATTTTTTTACATCAATATCCTGTTGTAGGAGGAAAAACATTTGCACCAATAGTGGTAAAACCTAAATGTCCATCACAGTTATCCGTACGTGGCAAATTGTATAGTATAGAATCGTTGATAACTGGCAATGCTTTGCCAAGCACAATACCTTCAACAACTGTAACATGCAGTGTATCCCATGTAAAGCAAGAATTGTGCAACTATTCAATGTCCGCGCACAATAGTACTCTCAGATCGGTTAATACTGCCACCAGCACGGATGTATTGCAAATGGCGGCACCTTCCTCCAACTATCTCGTGCCAACGCAAATATCTGTTCAAGCGCCCGATTTGCCCGTGAAAACTCAAGAAGCAGGTCAGCGACAAAAGCAGGGACCAGCCCACGTACCAAATACAGATGTTCCTACACGCATTACGCATAGTTTAAGTACTGATAACAACGCACCTCGACAAACTACTAGTCAGACTGATAATTGCATTCTAAGCACGGGAATGGGGAATGTGACTGCTACGAAGAAGCCGCCAAAACTACCTTCTGGCCGGACTAGCACGGAACAAAATAAATACGCAGGAAACGTTATAAGTAAAAATGCTGAAATGGTTGGGCAAGGTCAAATTAACTATGGAATTACAAATAATGATATAATCTGTGACGAACTGATGCAAAGAAATCTCGAAATAATGGAAACCTCTCTAAATGACTATTCAGATCTAGATGCGACATCCAATAGAACAATTTTGAAAACAAATAAGATTCCAAAACATAGATGCCAAGTATTACAGGAAGATCCTAACTTGATGTTTCCTGTTCTATCTCAGGATATAAATGGGAAAAATATATGTAATGAGTCATCTAAGAAACTTAAAAAAAGAAGTGATGTAATTATTAAAAAATATCAAATAGAAGATAATTCATCAAGCAAGGGAAACAATATTCAATATGCAAATAAACTTCAAGTTAAAAAAGAATGTGACAATGGGATTACTCAATCTGAATCTAGCAAAATAATTTTGCCTGCAAGTCCAAGACTTGAATTGGTAAAAATTGAAACGACTGAAATAAAAACAGACAATTATGAATTTTTTGCTGGAAAGCAGGATGAAACTGTTCAAATAGAGATTTTGCAGACAAGCAAACTCAAGAAGTTACATGATGATGAAGAAATTAATGAATCTGTATATAAATTATGCGACAAACCTAATGCACAACAGAATCATATAGAAAAATATAATAAAGTTAAACAGAAATGTGGTAACATAACAACAGGAAAACCTTCGAGAACAAACGAATCAGCGACGAAAATTCGTCGATATAATCGTACTGTTGCATGTAAAAAAGTGAAAAGGTCTTGGGAAGAATCTAACAAGAAAATGGAAGAAGCATGTGTTGATGAAAAGACATCTCTCAATGAGCCAGAACGAACAAATGTAGTGAAAGCGTCAAAGTTTGGTCATGCACCTAGAAAACACACTACAACAAAAGAAACTTTTAAGAGACCGCACAATCCAGGATCGCCTACAACAAAGAGAACTCAAAAATTCAACGAATGCTCTCCAACGATACTTGCAGAACAAACATTGTTGAACGGCGTATTAAATAATAATAATAAGAATGATCTGCACATCAAAATTCAATCATCTGATAAATATATAACTGAAATGCATACTTTACATTCACTGAATGTGTCTTCTGGCCTTCCATGTAGTGCTATCACTAGTGCAATGACACCAGCGAATTCTGCCAAGGATTCTTCTAGCGACGTGACTCTTCCATTAGGCAACGGTTACGTGCTGAACGTACCTCAACTAAATCTGATCTCATCAAACTCCGGGAGTATGATAGCAGTCAGACATATAAGGAGCCGATTAGATTTGGCTGTAAAACGTCGCGCATTTCACCGGCGATTGCGTGCGTCCCAATCGAAACGACAAGAATTTACAGTGGAAAATAAAAATGACGATCTTCGAGAAAAAATTACTGTGGAATATGGTTTAAAAATTCATGGGTTTTCTTCGGAGTCCAGTTCGACGGATGATTACTCCAGTGATACAGATACTGACTGGGATTCTGATAGTCCAATTGTCAAATCTAAATTTAATTTGGATTTTTCACCGGAAAAAACGGATTTTTTAGGCGTCTTTAAGTTGTGCACACATCGTCTAAAGCGCGGTAATTGTAACTAGTTAATTGAATAATACGAATCTTATTTTATCTTTTTGTAGACATTGAATTTCATACAATGGAACGTAGGAAATGGATTCCTTTAATATTCGGATCAGATATTGAGCAGACAACACATAGGTTAGAATTACCAGTGCCTTTTGAATCACCCTCATTACTAAATAAATCATCAGATTTTAATAAAAAGGTTGGTTTTATGCGAGGAATGGGGCTTCGCACCGTCAATGCCACACAAAGGCAAGGTGGGTGTTACTTACAATGGTTTGCTTTCATTGATACAAATTTCATTTCTTGATTTAACATTTTAAGGGATTTTACAAGGAATAATTTCAATTCGCATTTCATTAATAAGCTCTCGTCATTACAGAACACGAAAGAAATTGGATGCAAGTGGTACAACAAAGAATAAGACGTAAAGCCTTTACACCTCTTAATAATTTTTATATGAGGTTTGGCAAACAAATTCTTTCCATGAAAGAAAAAGATGACGTCATCTTGTCTATACCAAATCTTCGGGAACGTAATGTAAACACAAACTACTCAATATCTACAAGTAATTTGCGTGGCACTTACAATTCTATTGCCATGCCTGAAGAAATAACCTTAAGTGACTTTCTAATACATCAATCTCATTTTCCTCCAAACATGAAGTTAACATCGGCTACAAATTCAATACAATCTCGGGCTTCGATTTTTGCGATTGGGCTTCCGGAAATAGCATCAACATTTAATGGAACAGCATTTCATCTACCAACTACTGTTGAAATTACAGAAGTAACATCGAACACTGTAGACAGTGTATCAAATAGCGTAACTGACTCTAACAGGAACATCACCACTGTTACGAATGTTCTACGGACTATCCCCCATGCCACCATTTTCACCAAGCCTCAAATAACAACCAGTTCATTCACCAGCAATAATTTTCGAGGTAGCTTGGGTGATGAAATTTTAAATGGTGTTGTGCTACGGCAGCCAGTTGAAAGCGAAGTTCCGTTTAATGGTGCACTTATGCACGGAATCGTTCCACCAGAGATGAATCCCGAAGCACAAATGGCTTCAGCGAGACAAGCGGTGGACCAACCTGAACGGGTTGTCCCCATCTTGAATAGGGGTAATTCTCCAGAGTTAATAAGCATGCAGAAATGTGTTCCTGATGTTGTCATAGAAATGGTTTCTGATACTTCACCCATGACAATAATGAATGGAAAATTGGGTTTGGCGGATATCGGCAAGTTTATGGTGCTTGCTGAAGGAGGCAATAATAAAGAGATTTTTTACAATACTACTACAGCACCAGAAATGATGCATGAAAAACGAAGCAAACCAAGAAAGTACCAAAGTCCAGATTGGGTCAATTGGCCAGGCATTAGTGAGATGCTGTCAGTACACTATGAATTTTCAAAAGGTAAAGCAAAAATATAATTTTAAAAAGTCATATTTAATGTGCCTCTTCCATTTCAGAACGAAATATTGAAATTCTTTCACTGCACAAAAAATGTGTGGAACAACGAGAAAATGTCGAGAGGCAACAAGCCGTGGTGAAGCGTTATGAGGCAAGGCAAACTGAGCTACGTAAATTATCAACTACATTTAGCCTTAAACAACACAACATGGAAAAGGCAATCGATCGGTTGATGAAAATTATCAATGACTTCAAAGCATGCGGTAGATAACACACCACAAAGGCACAAATAAAAATTTGACTAGACTCAAAGAACCATCGGCACAATGGAACTGATCGTTGAAATTCAGAACTATTTCGATATTACGACATGTGATTTTAAACCATTTTAAATTACTTTAACTAATACAATGTCCAATGTTAAAGTATCGAGGAGAAGAAACATTGTTAACGATGACTTCGAAACATTTCACACTGTTCGTCGCAATACAAAAAGTATTAAATTTGATGATATTCCGAAAACGTTCATATCTTATTTTTATTCGATGGCGGAACTATATTAACCGGCACAAATCATACCAATTGTATTTGATTGGTAAAGTAACAGGCTGTACATATTGTGAAGAATCAGACAATTACTTCTTTTTTAATTTTTATATGCCACATTCGATACTTCATACTCTTACAACTATTAATTTATAACTACAAGGAGATAGTAGATAGGTCGCCTTTATTGTTGGAAATTGTCGCAATGGCATTAATTTTCGCTGAATTTATTTGTCGCGACACTAATGATTATCATGTTTTTGTGTTGGATCAAAGAGGAACAACGGGAGGGCTAATATATTGTGTAAAATTAATTTTTACAACTGCTTGAAATAATTTAAATGAAAATTGATTTTCGTTTTTTACGGGTGATTAGAATTAATTTACTATAGAAGTGGACGAATTTGCGCGCGACGATAGAAGCGAGTGTATAAGATAGGAGCGAACGGTGTTCACTGATTCTGTGATAAAACTTTGAAAAATACACAACACATAATGAAAATTTAAAGGACTACAGAGACATACAATTGTAGGATATGCGATAAATTACCTTACATTAACTATGTAAATGATGTGTTTCTATGATATATTGTAATAGCTGTAAGAATGCGACGAAAGAAAAATGATAAGCAACCATAAATTTGAAGTGTAAATCAAATAGTTTATTTATAAGGTTTGACTAATCAAACAGAAACAATTGAGTGTAAAAAAAAGTAACTGAATGAAACGAAAGAAACACAAAAACGACTTAATTAAATGTACAGACCGGACCTATATTTACTGCACTTTTTTGCCCTAACGCACTCCCTAAGCAAACTGTGTATTTAAACTGATATCACCTTCAAATATGTTAAAGAATATGTGAATAACGTACACAATATCGGCAACCCACGAAGTAATTTGACAAACATGGTGACTACAATATCATGGTTAGATGTATTCACTGAATTTATAATCCAAAGAGTAGGTTTTCCATATTTTGTGATCCATGAAATTTTGTCACTATTTATAGAACTGGCTGATGGTATTGCTGTTTTGACTTTGGTACTGATTGTTAAGTTAACAATCTAAGAAATTTGCAGCCATCAAAAGTTCCAATGCTATTTCAGGTGCAATTGGGAATTCAGGAATCTCTGTTGAGCTGTTGGTGTAGCGTACTTTGTATGTGAAGTACATGCACACCTTCTGCAAAACGTGTGACCTAAAAATTAGAGAAATGCTTTAATAACAGTATATTAAAGAATACCTTCTATAGTAACTTACGGAATTTCTCTAAAGTTAACTTCATTTGCTTCATTTTCAGCAAATTGTCCAGGTCCACTTAACATTGCTTTGATTGTTCCAGAAGTAAGTGCATGTTCACGCTTAACAATGAACTCATGTCCATCAGAAGAGATCAGCTTAACATACATTGCATCTGGACCTTCACAACCTCCATAAACTCGGTTTTCCATCTTGCTGGACATCACATTATCGTCAAGTTCGCCCATGCTGGTCATATTATATATTTATTTCGCTTAAATATGTAAGCAAACACGCAAAAGGTGTACTTGTTTATATTGAATAGTGATTGTCATTCTTTATGAAAACATAACCTACCCATTATTGGTTTTGGTAGAATAACTAATTATACTAGAATTTACCTTTCGCTCTAAAAATGGGAACCTAAATAATGGAGTTCCTCCGTAATTTGTGACTCCTCACGGGCTTCAGAGACCACAAAAATGTGACAAGAAAGATGTCCACGATTCCAGTAGCAACCGAGCGCATCAAGCACCACCAGGAAACCTAGAGCATAGGAGCATGTACATGATGTGCATGAGCTATCAGCGCTGTCAGCATACGAATTGGAAGGAGATCTGGGGGCCAAACAAACTCACCCATTTGATTTACACTGCGTTCATTATAATTTTACGGTTTAAAGGAATGATTTTGCAGTTCTAACCTGACTTATTTGTTTACAAATTAAAAGTACTTATTGTAGAATTTTTTGAGGATATTTTCCTTACATTTATTTAAATTTTATTTTAATTAGTAGCTGATGAATTATTATTTTAGAAGACTTATGGTTATGAATTTATATTAGAGTATCGTTGAGTATGATCACGACGTGCTTTTATATATTTTACTATAACACTTACTTCTTCAGTATATACTGAAGAAGTTTGACCGTTAGTTGTAACAATTAGTACAGTTCGAGTATTGTCGGTTAAAACTTATCGGGGGATGCCGAAACGTTTTATAAATATTTACTAAGTGTTACAGTTATATGGTCAAGAATGGTGTATTAAGTATGGCATTCACTGATCCAATTGGATTGCAATAATCCACAGGATTGGGAAGCGATAATAATATAGTTATATCAACATAGGCAAGGGTGTGTTATAGCCCCCGTACTCTTCAACATCTTCATGGCCGCACTTTCCCTAATCGTTGAGCGAAGGC